>OX439379.1:0-279241 GCA_949319315.1 Zelleria hepariella | reverse complement strand
GATGAGCTTCGGTGTAATCGGTGACGACATCAAGCTCTTTCATTTGACATACCGCTGATCCTTGCAGGTCCTTGCATAGTAAAAAAAAATTGTAATGACCCGAAATCACTCGAATCGATAAAAACGCCAATTGCTCGAAATCACCGGGACCGATTTCGATGAACTCTTCTAGACAATTGTTGTGCTCATGGTGCTCTTTCATTTGGCATATGCCTCAACCTTGCAGGGTCTCGGAGAAAAAAAATATCTGTCATTAATCGAAAAAACTTGAATCGATTAAAAAACTATGGGCACCGGGACCGATTTCGATGAGTTTCGGTGCAATCGGTGACTATACTATGCTCTTTCATTTGACATACCGCTTATCCTTGCAGGACCTTCCATAGTAAAAAATACTTGTATTTACCCGAAATAACTCGAATCGATAAAAACGCCGATTACTCGAAATCACCGGGACCGATTACGATGAACTCTTCTAGACAATTGTTGTGCTCATGGTGCTCTTTCATTTGGCATATGCCTTATCCTTGCAGGATCTCGGAGAAAAAAAATATCTGTCATTAATCGAAAAAACTTGAATCGATTAAAAAACAATGGGCACCGGGACCGATTTCGATGAGCTTCGGTGCAATCGGTGACTATACTATGCTCTTTCATTTGACATACCGCTTATCCTTGCAGGACCTTGCATAGTAAATAAAAATTGTAATTACCCGAAATCAGTCGAATCGATAAAAACGCCAATTGCTCGAAATCACCGGGACCGATTTCGATGAACTCTTCTAGACAATTGTTGTGCTCATGGTGCTCTTTCATTTGGCATATGCCTCATCCTTGCAGGATCTCGGAGAAAAAAAATATCTGTCATTAATCGAAAAAACTTGAATCGATTAAAAAACTATGGGCACCGGGACCGATTTCGATGAGCTTCGGTGTAATCGGTGACTACATCAAGCTCTTTCATTTAACATACCGCTGATCCTTGCAGGACCTTGCATAGTAAAAAAAACTTGTAATTACACGAAATCACTCGAATCGATAAAAACGTCGATTACTCGAAATCACCGGGACCGATTTCGATGAGCTTCTACTCAGTTGATGTGCTCATTATGCTCTTTCATTTGGCATATGGCTCAACCTGACAGGATCTTGGACCAAATCTCATACCCCTTTGCCCACTATCATAACAAACTGATTTGGCAAAGTTGGCTACGCCTACAATAGGCCGGTGATAATATTTAGCGAAGGTCTGGGAGGACGAAGTCCAGCCAGCAGTCTTGCGGATCAGGTCTAGGCTAAGACCGGCTGCGCGCGCCGCCGACGTGGCGGCGTGCCGGGCGCTGTGCGCGCCAAACGCCGTCACGTCGACGCCGCTCGCACACAACGCTTGCTTGATCCACCTGCTTATTGACTGTGCTGTCGCGTTCTTATGAGGACGCTTCACAGTTATTAAGAGGTGATGTACAGCTGAAGGTCTTAAGTCCTTCGTTACAGACATATAGTCTTCAAGCGTTGTAGCCGGACAAATCGAAGGATTTTCACGGAAATATGGCAGAAACAAAACTGGCTGATCTCGCCCTATTCCTGAAGTTTTAATAATATCTGTTATGATTATTTCTACACCATTAGTGCTAATTTTAACGTTATTAATTTTAATTAATGAAAATGTCTGTACTCTATGTGCTGTGCACAAAGCTAGTAAAACGACAAGTTTTTTGGTTAACTTTTCTAATGTCAGTTGATTATTAGGAAACCAATCTGAAATATGACCTAATACTATTTGAGGGTCCCATGTACTTGAGTATCTGGGTAAAGATGGTCTTAACTTGAACACTCCTTTGAGGAGCCTTTTGACACAAACATCGGAAGCAAAAGTATTTCCTAGTAGTAGGGAAAGGGCTGAACGATGGCTGTTAAGCGTACCGTAGGATGCGCCCTTTTCGAATTGTTGAGTCAAAAAAATTACAATATGTGAAATGGAACCTTCAAAAATATTACAGTCGTTGTCCAGACAATATTGCCACCACTGCTTGTAACAAACACCGTATTGCTGTAAGGTATTGTGAGATATTGAGGCGAGCATCAGGCTTAGCGCGACGGGTGGCGTGCCGCGGTGCTCAAACGCGCGCCGGAGAGCAGCGCTGCTCCCAGGGTAAGCGTTAGGTGGAGCGGGTGTTGTTGTCTGAAATGCGACAACACTAAATTCGGATGTGGTCCTAGCGTGACTATATCTCCAACTAATAAATCTATTAGCTGCGGGTACCAAGCCTGTGCAGGCCACATAGGGAAAACGAGGATACCCGTAGCTTCGTCTTGAATAATCTTTTGTATGCAGTTTAATATCAAAGAAAAAGGTGGGAAAGCATAAAATAATTTTAGTTTCCAGTTAATTGTGAATGCGTCAACACATAGGGCATCCGGGTCTGGCTTCCAGGACACATATTCGTGACATTTAGCATTGGTGCGAGAAGCGAATAAATCGATCATCGGTTCACCAAATTTTTCAACAATGTGACTGAATGCAGCATCACATAACTCCCACTCCACGTCAGGGTTTACCTTGCGTGACTCTTCATCGGCTTCGATGTTATCTTTTGTGTTTATATACGAAGCAAATAGCCACAATTTTCTCATTTCGCACCATTGCCAAATATCACGGGAAAGTGTATTTAAATGTGGAAATTGTATGCCGCCCATGCGGTTAACATAACTTATTGCAGTGGTGTTGTCTACGCGGAGTAAGATGGCACATTCAGATTTATCCCGAGCGAAACATTTGATCGCCAAAAATACAGCGAGTAACTCCAAATAATTAAT
Source organism: Zelleria hepariella (assembly GCA_949319315.1). Lineage (NCBI taxonomy): Eukaryota > Metazoa > Arthropoda > Insecta > Lepidoptera > Yponomeutidae > Zelleria > Zelleria hepariella. The sequence continues at coordinate 276,424 of OX439379.1, read as the reverse complement.
ATGGAAACTAAGCTCACATTCTTTCCAAACACCATTAACCCGAAATCCGTTACAAAATCCTCCCCAGCCGGTGCGTGACGCATCACTGTAAATTTCCATGGCATAACTAGGGGTTTTTATTGGATTATTTACTTGGTAAATATTATCATTCCACCAGTTTAGATCATCTAAAATAATATTAGGAAGTTTAACCTTTGCATCAAATGAACCGTGCTGCTGCAAAAATATAAATTTTTGTCGCTCTAATATTTTGGTATATAACCAGCCGTAACGCACCGCTGGACATGCTGATACAAGAACACCTATCAACTGCGAAAAATCTCGTATTGTAACAGTGGGTAATCTTGAAAACTTTTGAACTAATAGGGCTATTTTGTTACGTTTGTCTGAAGGCAAAGATATGGTCATTTCTGTGGTGTTATAAATAAACCCTAAAAACTTACAAGTTTTTTGTGGCTTCAAATTACTTTTTTCGTAATTTATGACAAAACCTAAGCATTGAAATAACGCTACCGTTTCCTTTACATTGCGAAGGCACTCATCGTAGCTACTGCCCATGCAAAGTAAATCGTCCAAGTAACAGACGGATTTAAGGCCGCGCCCACGTAAATAACCAACCACCTCTCTAACAATCTTAGTGAAACACCTCGGTGCTATCGACAGTCCATAGGGCATCGCACTAAATTCATAAATTATCGGGTCACACATTTTTTCCTCGATATATTGAAATCGGAGGTATTTACGAAATTTGAAAGCAATAGGAATAAGTAGATACGATTCCTTCAAGTCTATAGTTGCCATAAACCAGTTTGTTTGTAATAATCTACAGGCCGTTCTAGAATCCTCCATTTTAAAATGCACTTTAGGGATAAAGCGGTTGAGGGATTTAAGATTTAAAATAAATCTGTGTCCTCCATTTGACTTTGGAGCTAAAAATGTACTCGAGATAAACTGGTCGACATTTGATTCGACTTGTTTTACAGCTCCCAACTGTTGTAGGTTTTCTATAGCTAGTGACATGTCACGCTGTTCAGTTGAAGACCACGTGATTCGAGGTAAACATGATTGGAACGGCTTTACTAAAAACGGAATATCGACCCCATTCAAAACCCAGTTGAGAACACTAGTATTATTCGTAATACTTAGCCAGCAGTTATAGTAAAATTGTACCCGGCCCGCATGTACCTGTATTAAGGCCGAGTTGGGGCACGTGACCGGCTCTGGTTCGATCTCGGTGGCGCCGTCGCTGCCGCCGTTGCTGGTCGACGCGGTGGCGGGGCGTACCTCCTCTGACCTCCTCGCCCCCCCCTGTTCGTCGGGTATCGAGAAGGTCCGGCCCAGTTTCCCTGAAACTGTTGGCGAGCTGGCAATGAGCTTTGAGCTACGACTGGATTGGGTCTTGTTGGTTGCAGCGTCTTTTTTATCTGCAGCCCTTGTTTTTCAATCGTCTTTGACGCTTTGATTTTATCCGGCAAACTAGATCCAAACAGCTTCTCGTCTCGCTCGCTGTCCTGTATTACTGTTAGGAAAGGTTTGGCCAAACCTGGTGTGATCATTTTTATTCGAGCTTGAGTTTCCATATGATGCAAATCGCATAAAATGCGGCACCCATCGCTCAGAATTCTTATTGCATCGAGCTTATTGTCGCTTGTTAGTAGGGTCGACATGGCTCTGCTTATGGCTGTGATTCCGCTACCCAATTGTTGTTGGGTAGTTTCAATTTTTTTGTCTCGCAGTCTTACCATTTCGACAACTGCCGCTGAGATCTCGATGTTCAACTTTGGGGCTTGTAGTAACGTACAGTTACCTGGTATGAGGTACTTTTTTAAGACCTTTTCTTTCATTTCTTTAGTCATTCCTTTTGTAAGCAATGGTAGCCATAATTGGGTTAAATTCTGGTGAATATCTTCACCGAATGTTGGTCCTTGATCGGTCGCCTCGCCGAGAGCTGACAAAATTTCTGGATCCAAAGTTGGCAAATTCGAGTCATCCGATACTTGGACTGGCTCAGGCGGAGGTGGCGGCGGAGGCGGCGGCGGTGGCGGTGGCTCGGCTCCTTGGGTCGTTGTAGGCTCAAGCGGGGTCGCCTGAAGCTCCTCGGGGCCGGGCTGAGGCTCCGATATATCCCACATCGCTGTTTCGTCTCCTAAAAAGAAAACGTAGGTACCGTACATTAATTAGGAATGGTTCATTATTTGAATCCATGACCTAATTAAAATGCCTCGTTCGCTTAGGAATCTATGGCGGGTAAGTTTTACCCATCGTAAAAATATATTAATTTTTACAGTTATTTATGCCTCGTTCGCTTAGGAATCTATGGCGGGTAAGTTTTACCCAACGTAAAAATATATTAATTTTTACGGTTATTTTTGCCGCGTTCGAGTTTGAATCTATGGCAAAATACCGTAACAAGACTTTCAGTTTGAACAGTACTTGTACGGAAAGAACAATACATGTGGAAAAACTAACCTTCGGTTCCATAATTTGGTTGGTCATCCAGATCTGGGGAAAACGAATGATCCTCTCGACGGCGTCGTTTGTGACGGTCCTTTAACTTCTCCATTTTCCTCATGTAATGATCCATCTTCTCCTCATAAGATCTTTTAGGCATGGTTGAAAACACAAACTCGTTCTCCGATAACTTGCAGATAGGTAATTAGTGATCGAAGGGAGGAGCGCGTACGCTCTGTTATACCCCTTGTATGTATGCCTTTGTGCTACATGTTCCCTGACTCAGCACCTTCCACTCCTATGCCCCTCAGGCCTAGCCCAGCTCCCTCAGTCTCTTCCTATCATCCGACGCGACCAGACCTTTTGTGTCAAGCTTCTATTTCCAATACATATTCTAGTTCAAAAACAATTCCTTTTTTTTAAAAACAATCAACCCTTCTACGTCCTAACATTTGGTGGCAGCGTTAAGGGATCTCCGACAGGTCCCCGGCAAACGTCTCCCAAAAAACAAAATTACACGTGAAAGTGAATTACCTACGTGAAGTGCATCTGTTTACAGATTCAGTGCATCCATTAATTATTGAAGTGCTAAAAAGTGCATCCAACCCAACGCAAAGAGTGAAAACCCCTCTTTATCTGTCCATCATCACCGAGTCCCAGCGCCATTGCGCTCTGTTCCTGAACCACTGTATCTCAAGATCATCGTGTCTCCAGAAGTCCAGAAGGACTTATTCCACCTCTCCAGCATCAACGTGTACACTGTTCCAGTTCCACTGAGTCTACCATTCCAGAAGTTCCAATTCCGGCCCGCCATGTTCGTGAAGTATCTACCAGCCCTGTGAGTGACTTTAATTCTATTTCATATCCCGATCGAGAGACAATACCCAAAGTGCTACATTGTTATATTATAAGTTACATTGTCCGTACTGTACCCAGAGTGTTATCGTTACTTAGAATACATTCCTTATCGTGCTCCAAGCTAGCGCAAGTCGCGCGTAGTCTAAACAAAATAAAGACTTACTCACACCACGAGCTATAATATGTCCACAGACGGAAAAATCCCTCTGTCGCTTACAATAACTGCTGCCGATATAGAGGTACCGCAAACACCAAAAACTACCAAATCCAAACCACCTTCGACATCAATGGATCTCGATCTCAACATCTTATTAAAATTCATAAAATCCTATAATGGCGACAGGGAAGGTTTAAACTCCTTTATAACTAACTGCAATAACGCTTACGAATTAGCGAGCCTAGCACAAAGACCGATCCTGTTTAAATATATACTAAGCCAGTTGACAGGGAAAGCCGAAATCGCGTGCTCCATTAAGGAATTCCAATCCTGGGATCAGCTCAAAGAATTCCTGAAAACCCAATTTTCCGAGAGAAAACATGTTTCTCACCTACTCACGGACCTGCAAGAAAGCAAGCAGGGCCCTAATGAAAGTGTCACTCAATTCGCTCTCCGTGTGGAGACGTCCTTATCTCAACTCCTCACAGAGATTTCACTCACAGTAACCGTGAAGAATCAAATCCCCGGCAGAACCGCCGCGATGGAAGACTTGGCTCTTCACCACTTCCTTATGGGACTACACCCACGAATAAGCAATATTGTCCGGTGTAGAACACCGAAAAATCTAAACGAAGCGGTTAATATCGCCATATCCGAAGAGAGGATCCAACAGACTCTGTTTAAAAGACCCCTCATCCCAAGTCCAACTCCAGGCCCTAGTCGTCCACCATCGCGTCCTAATTTTCCACCAAGGCCCAACTTTCAATCAAGGCCTACTTTCCAGAACCGGCAACAGCCCGGACAATTTCAATATAGGCCGCGACCAAATCCGCAGAGCGGCGACACGCAATTTCGCCCGAATGTAAACACCGCCTACGATAAACAAAACAATCCCAATGCGACTGTCATTTGTCGCTATTGCAAATTCTCGGGTCATACTATCGAGAATTGTCGGAAGCGAGAGTACAACAACAACCGATTCGGCGGTCCAAATAACCAGAATCACCGCCCTATCCATAATGTGGAGTTTGATGCCCCAGCCGAGGATGGTTTTGACGAAGTCGACAATGTCAACGAAGTCAACCATTTAAACGAGTAATATTTCCTGAAAAGCATCGCGTAGGAAATAAATCTCGTAAAGTCGATGCTACTAACATTCCCCCGAATCAGATACTACATCCGAGGTCACACAACCAGGTAACCAGCCCTCAATCGGAGGCCTCACCTTCAATCAAAGGAAACAATTCAAGATCTTCTATATCCTCTGCATCCAAAGGCCCAACAGCGGTCGACAAATGTTCTATATCCTCTGAATCCAAGAGCCCAACAGCGGCTCCTACTCGTACTATATCCTCTGCATCCAAAGGCCCAACAGCGGTCGACAAACGTTCTATATCCTCTGAATCCAAGAGCCCAAAAGCGGCTCCTACTCGTACCATATCCTCTGCATCCAAAGGCCCAACAGCGGTCGACAAACGTTCTATATCCTCTGAATCCAAGAGCCCAACAGCGGCTCCTACTCGTACTATATCCTCTGCATCAACACCACCTGAAAAAGAAAATAAAAATCATAAAATGTGCAAAATCAATACAAATCCATCAAAGAAATACTTACCGTATATCGAAGTACTCACCTCTGTTTCCACCAAGCCATTGCTATTTCTAGTCGACAGTGGTGCATCTATCAGTCTAATCAAAGAAAATTCAATCGAAAGCATGCCTGAAATAATAAATGACAACATTACATTTTCAGGCATAGGACAAACAGAAACACCACTTGTCTCACAAGGCCATATTCCAATTAAATTCAATTCTCTCACTCACAATTTCTATGTAGCATCCGGTATGGCATTACCATACGACGGCATCATTGGCAACGATTTCTTCACAAATACTGAAAGCAAAATTGACTATGCCCATACAATACTCACGGTTGGTAAAATCCATATTGCCCTCAAGTTTCATGAACCAACATATACTATTCCCGCACGAACACGCATGGTAATCGAATGTTCTGTGCTAAATCCCGAAATCAAAGAAGGTCTTGTACTAGACCAACATCCTATCAATGAATTACTTATCGCCAATTGTGTTGTTCAAGTAAAAAACAATTCCCGCATTAACATCTCTGTGGTTAACACTTCAGAATCCCCAATAATTGTCTCATCCAATCTAAAACTTGAATTAACTCCTATAGAAGAGTATCTCAATGAAAACCATGACGTTAACCACATTTCCCATCATGACAAGCAGAAAAGTACTGCCCAACGTACTCACGAAGTACTGAATCAATTAAGAGTATCCCACTTAAACAATGAAGAGACAAAATGCTTGAATGACCTCTGTTCCAAATACGCTGATATATTCCATCTTCCAGGCGATACATTGACTACGACCGGCACCCTAAAACATGAAATAAATACATCTTCCTCTGTTCCCATTAACACAAAATCATACAGATTCCCGGAAATCCACAAGCAAGAAGTGCAATCCCAAATTGACAAAATGCTTCACCAAGGAATTATCAAACCCTCTGTTTCACCTTGGTCTTCTCCTATTTGGATTGTTCCAAAAAAATCAGATGCGTCTGGTCAACGCAAGTGGCGAGTCGTGATCGACTACCGAAAATTAAATGACATTACAATAGGAGATTCCTATCCGATCCCTAACATTTCCGAAATCTTAGACCAGCTAGGTAAAAGCAAATACTTCAGCACACTTGACCTTGCTTCCGGATTCCATCAAATTGAAATGTCAGAAACCGATGCCCCTAAAACTGCATTCTCAGTTCCTCAAGGACATTTTGAATTTACTCGAATGCCCTTTGGCCTCAAAAACGCCCCCTCAACTTTTCAGAGACTTATGAATTTAGCTCTCTCAGGCCTTCAAGGAATAGAATGTTTTGTGTACCTAGATGACATCGTTATTTATTCCTACGACTTGGAAACTCACATTAAAAACCTTTCCGACATTTTCCAAAGACTTCGTGAGTTTAACCTAAAACTCCAACCAGATAAGTGCGAGTTCCTCCGCAATGAAGTATCTTATCTAGGTCACATAATAACAGATCAAGGCGTCAAACCAAACCCAGAGAAAATCAGAGCCGTTCAAGAATTCCCAGTACCCAAAAGTCCTAAGGACATAAAGTCATTTCTCGGGCTCGTGTCTTATTACCGGAGATTCATCCCGGATTTATCTAAAGTCGCCAAACCCCTAACTTCACTCCTAAAAAAAGACATTCCATTCAAATGGGAACATGAACACCAATTATCCTTCGAGACTCTAAAAAATGCACTGACCTCAGCCCCTTTGTTGGCATTTCCTGATTTTGCCAGTCCCTTTGTGATCACCTGCGATGCATCAAATTATGCTATTTCAGCTATCCTGTCTCAGGGGCCCATTGGTAAAGACTGTCCCATTGCCTATGCATCTCGGACATTAAATAAAGCCGAATGTAACTACAGCGTTACCGAAAAAGAATGTTTGGCTATCCTTTTTGGCACAAAAGTCTTTCGGCCATACCTTTACGGCCGCCGTTTCAAAATTGTCACTGACCATCGTCCATTAAAATGGCTGTTCAATTGCAAAGACCCTGGATCTAAATTAGTCAGGTGGCGACTCAAGTTGGAGGAATTCGACTACGAAATCGAATATAAAAAGGGTAAAACTAATAGCAATGCTGACGCGTTATCCCGCTACCCAGTTAATCCAGTAAAAAACATTCCTCCACGTGATCCATTGTTGCTACCCATAGATGACGACTCCAATAATCCATTAGAAGATCCCCTCTTGGAGCTACCGTCTCCTATTCCATTCTCATTTGACAATCAAGATCTACTAGGTCCCAATCCTAATCCAATTACGGTACCAGATCCTTCAACGAGCCAAAGTCAACAACCATCACCGCATTCCGATTTGATTGACCTAGGACCTTTGGAGCTCAGTCCTCAAAGTGCAGATCTCAATCTCGATTTTGAGTCGCTGAACATTCCTTCACCCACCTTCACTGAACATCCTCAAACACCAGAAGTCAATCTTAACGATGGCAACTATTCTGACTTTCTGAAAGCCACTCTCGATAAAAATAAGTCAGCCAATACCAATATACTTGAGCACAATGAATCTTTATTAAAAAGTCCTGCAAAGGTACTCATCATCCCAACATCTATTGACCTGGATGAGTCAAACCCTTACGTCGAAGAAATTTTAAGTAACATCCAGGACAAGGACGTTCTTGACAAGGAAAGAGAACTCCATTCATATCTCAGATTCGAATGTAACAACAAAGTCTATTATTTGCTGTTCATAAAGGTCCATCACTTTGATGATTCCACCTACTCTGACATTTACAACACCCTTAAAGAAGTCAGAAATAGCATCATCACAAATGAAAGTCCTGAATCTATTGCCATAACCGATTTCAAAGACCCCTTTCAAAAACACTCATTTGTCAAAATTTATAACATTTTGAATTTCCTCTTTGATAAAACTAACATCACTGTAAATGTTTATCATAATAAAATAATTTACCCGACACCCAGCGAAATCAAGAAAATCCTCTATGACAACCATAACATCCCAATTGCTGGTCATTTAGGATCCGTAAGAATGACCAAAAGAATTCAGGAAAGATATTATTGGAAAGGGATGCGAGGCGATATTGAAACCTATGTCCAACAGTGTCGCCAATGCCAAGAAAACAAAGCTCTGAGAAGGGCCAACAGAGCTCCAATGCAAATAACCTCAACCTCTACTGCTCCCTTCCAAAGAATAGCGTTAGATATAGTTGGTCCTCTCCCAGAGTCTGGCCCCGCAAAACTAAAATATATCATGACTATCCAGGACGACCTAACCAAATTCTCTTGTGCTTATCCCTTACGCACTGTGACGTCAGAAGAGACCACTGATTGCCTTGTACATTTCATATCCCTCTTTGGAATACCCAAGATCATTTTAACCGATCAAGGCACCAATTTCACAGCTGAATTGTTCAAAAAGACCTGCCAGTTTCTTAAAATCAAACAGTTATGGTCCTCACCATACCACCCACAAACCCAGGGAGCCCTTGAGCGTAGCCATTCGACACTCAAGGAATATTTAAAATCATTTGTCAATACCAACCAAGACAATTGGCCCACATACGTATACACGGCAATTCTAACCTATAACACCAGTGTCCATTGTACAACAAATTTCACTCCATTTGAACTTATATTTGGCACCAAACCTTATCTCCCTGAGTCCATATTTGATTCGACCACTGATACTACTTACCCTGAATACCTAAAAATGCTTCAGCACAAAATGAAGCTCTCAAGGCAGAAGGCTGTCGAAAATATCAATAAATCCAAAACTAACTCCAAAACCTATTATGACTCCCGTACACGCCCTGCCAAATACAAAGTAGGTGATTACGTTTATCTAAAAAATCACCTCCGACTGCGAAAGGCACTTTCCCCACTCTGGAAAGGCCCTTATAAAGTCGTCAAAATACTGGGAAATAACAGCCTTTCCTTGCTTATAAACCGCAGACACGTTACTCACCATTACGATCAAGTAAAACCCGCGTATGAAACTTAAAATCAATTTGTTCTTGTCGTTTCAGTTTGGCGTTAATACAAGTCCATGGCTTTGAACCATTTGTCCAACCTATCGATGGAGAACCAGGAATCTATTTTAACCACATTGGCCTAGTGAAAGTCCGAGATGGTGGCCTTGATGTCGTAATACCCAAAGACATCTCTTTTATAAAACCTCATATGAATAACTTAAATGAAGTTTTTGGAAGTTCACGTTTTCTCTGTCGCGATGTTCTCGACAATTCCGAATGTCACAACGTCCTGGAACCGCTTACTATGCGTTTCCACGATGCCATCCGAGATTTTGAGTCGATTTCCCATTTGATGTCAGATCGGATGAAAAGGTCCGCCTGGTTCAGCGGTGTGGGTACCATCTTCAAACATGTGTTTGGCACCTTGGATGAAGACGATGCCACCCGTTATAACGACGCTATTAACACTGTACAAATAGATCAATCCAAAATTGCGAGCATTGTAAAAGAAAATATATTAGTAACACACTCTATTCTGCAACATTTTAACGAAACTTTTTATAAAATGTCAATTAACGAGGCTAAATTAAAATCATCCATAGATAAGCTTACTAGTTATGTGAGTAACGTGACAGTTGTCACAAATGAGCTGCTTTTTAGATCAGCTTTTAATGATATTTTTAGTGTGTTAGATAGTTCTTTACTTACCTTATCTTTTGAAATTGAAGACTTCCCAAGTAACATTTTAGGTTGTAGAAAGGTTTTGAACAGGTTCTAGAACCTTTGTATGGAAATCTGCTCGTAAGTCTTATAACTCTCAATAAAGTTATATTAACCTTGTAATTACCTTCTGAGTGCCAAAAGGGCCCCGGTTTTAGAACCTTTCTGAGAGCTACAGCACAACCTATAGCTCAAATCCAGAACCTTTCCAATACTTGCGTAGAACCTAAATATAACCTTCACAACCTTAATTTAACGTTATTATAACCTTGCAAGACAACTTATAAGTTCTAAATTAGTCTTGGATGTAACTCTATGACAACTTAGAACCTTTTTGATGGATATGAATAAATACCTTTCCAGGACTTACAAGTTTTAAATAGCTTCTGTTAAGGATTTTTTACACAGATTCAAATACTTATTTACAATGGCGTCATTCCTTTTTCGTTCGGCCATCTTTCAAAATGGCTAGATAAGCAAAGTGTTTATAAAAATAATAAGTAGCTTGGTAAAGTCAGGAAATAATCAAAATATAGTGCGATTGGCACTTCATCGTGAAACTTTACGATAATAGTGCTGTATACAAGACGGGCCTTTCATAAGTTAAACATTTCGGATATTTTTTAATAAAATAAAATAAAAAAAATTGGTGATCGGTGGTAAGTCACATCAGAAATCAAACTACTATTCATATGAAAAATATATATTATAAATCGTGTAGCGCATGGTATTTGATTACGCTTTATTTAATTAAAATATTGGTTTTGTTTCGTTTTTTTTTTCATTTTTTAATATTAAATATGGCTGACGTTAGGAAATTACTTGAAAGCATTATTCTTTTCCTTTTCAGAACTGTAACAGCTAAGAGCTCTTAAGGTTTTCCAAAATAAGAGCTGAAGGTAATCTCGCGGAGCTACCTCAAACGACAAGGCTGTTTTCAACGCTTCAAGGTTATTACCAGGAGTTGTCCAAGACTTACCAGTTGCGAAAACCACCACTGAGTTAAATTTGTTGCTTTTAAGTTTTGGTTGTAGGGGGACATGCGTTTGACCTTCGTTCAACAAACAGCTACAGGCTGCTCTAACTTAGTATAAAGTGAGATCAATTTTGAACTAACTTTAAACTGAGTTCAAAATTGATCTCTGTTTATATTTAGTTTAGTGAGATCAATTTTGAAGTTACTTTAACCAACTGGTATTACTGAGTTCAAAATTGATATTATTATTATTCGAATCGAATCGAATCGAATCAAATTGAATCGAATCAAATCGAATCGAATCGAAACGAAACGAAACAAAACGAGTCGAATCGAATCGAATCGAATCGAATCGAAACGATACGAATCGAATCGAATCGGCTATTGCTAGATTCATGGAACACACTGACAGCACGTCAGTTGTTGTAAAATCGCCCGTAACGTAACCGAGCAAAGTGCTAGCGTGTAAGGGTCGACGTGCTGTCGTGTGTACTGATTCAAGTATCAAAACTTTAACTGCCTATATCTCCTAAACGGCTAATGCTAGACCCATGTTTATGGTACTAAAAAAAAGGGTTCAACGAGCTCTACCTGTTGAAAGAAACAAAAATAACTAGTAGTTCGCCCGAACTGTGAACTCGCGACCCCATATGGACAGTGTTCTGCATTAGTATGTCAACCCACAAAATGACACTTTCGAGAAAATGGCCTTTGAAGTTTTTTTGCGATTATTGGCTGTAATTTTGTTCTCAAATTAGCTAGGTTTGAGGTAATGGTATCAAAATGAGCGTTTTAAATTGTAGCAAATGATGAGTATACTTTGAATTGCGTACAATAAGTGTAAATTTAGTAATTTAAGAAAAATGGTTTATGCAGAATACCGCAACCACGTTTCTAATAGCAAATATGTGTCAAGTGCAGATAATCTGTTTTTGCGTAATGCGATATAGGTGTACACAATATGAAAAAACCTATAGTTTTGGTACAAACTGACTGGAAATTTAAATTAATTTAATATAATTTTACCATTTGTTCAGAATTCTAGGTTTAGGATAAGATTTTTCAAATATTTGTTTTGTGCAGTCATGAAAAAAATACAATTAAAAAAAAGTTAATGTAAAGTAGCCGTAGCTGAACAATGAAGTTAAGTAGTATATGTAGTTTTAGTTTAATGATAGGATTTGGGTGTTGGTAATAGAAATAAAAAAATACTGGTGAGGACGCCGCATCGAAAATCACCGCCTTTATCTTGTATTCAGTGGGTGGGTCTGTTCTTCGATGTCCTCCAGCAGAGACTCAAGCTATTCTTATCTGCCACGGTGGCAATAGGTAACTGCCGGAACCTCAGTAATACCCCGAAGAGTGAGTGGAGCAGATCCAGTCCCAGCAGTAAGGCGTCGTTAAAGCTCATTCGTCCTATCTTGGTGGCAGCATCAAAACAATCCGAATTTTTATCTTTACTGGATGAGTCACTGCAAAATGAGACTGGTACCAAATGTACAGCTATGAGGCTTCTGTGGAAACCTCTGCCACCTGATCGCTGTAGAGAAGTATTCCTTCTTAAATTTATCGGTCTTGTCGATTCGGTTTTCAGCTTACTCGAAACTTACTGCCAGAACTTTTGCAAATTGCAAAGCTTGCATGTCGATATCGGTGCTAAGTCTCTTCAGTTGTATCCCTAGCGCTTTCACCAAAAAAATGTGTCTCAGTGGCGCATCCAAGTTATAGCAAAGACTGCTTAACGCGCGCTGTGCTCGGGTCACACCCACCCGAATTTTGTGAGTGAGGCAACTGGCTGATCCTTTCTTCCTTTTCTGATCACCGATGAAACGATGAGGTGCCAATTATCTTGGCCAATGAGAAGTCTTGGGGACTCTTCTTCATAAAACTGCTGTTCAATTATTTTCGTAAGGTCGCTTTGCATTTTCATTGTATGTTGAGGAGATAGCTTCATATCTTCCAATCCGCAGTTTTATTTCGTAGTTACCTGTGCAGTGTGCAGGCCTAGTACATTCAGCTGCAGTTTGCTGTTTGGAGACAGCGTTCCAGGGTCCTGTTTTGTTTCAATTTCCTTAGCGACAGCATATTGCAGTATTGTAATAACCTGACCAAGTTACAACATCAAAAAAATACACACCGCTGAACATAGAACCTCCTCCTTTTTGAAGTCGGTTAAAAACAATATAATGATAACCATCAACGTCTAGAGGAAACTCCTTTGACTTAGCCATCGCCTCCTCATAGCGGTGTGGCTTGCCTTCAGTTTTGCGTAAACAAATCAACCAGCCACTTGATTTGTTTTTCTACTGCTTTTTTTATTGCCAAAGATCAAAGAAGTTCTCCGAGTCTACTGGAACAATCCGGCGTTTGTATGTATGTATGTATGTATGTATGTATGAATGTTCGTTCGACGATAACTTGAGTAATACAGTCGGATCGTCATGAAATTTGGTAGGCGGGTAAATGAGGCAAATCGGTCGAGGGGTTACTGAGATAGAGGGTCGCGAGTTCAAAGTTCGGGGCGAACCACTAGTATCTCCTAAACGGCCAATGCTAGACCCAAATTAGTAATTTAATTTAAATTGATTCGATTCGATTCGAATCGCATAGAATCGAATCAAATAAATATCAAATCAAATCAAATCCAATTCAATCGATGTATGTATGTATGTATGAATGTTCGTTCGACGATAACTTGAGTAAATTTAGTCGGATCGTCAGGTGGGCAGGTAAATAAGGTAAAGAGAATTTTTAAGTTCAAACATGAGCCAAATCGGTCGAGGGGTTGCTGAGATATGGGGTCGCGAGTTTAAAGTTCGGGGTGAACCACTAGTTAATAACATTTTATTATTTTTGTTGCTTTCATCAGGTAGAGCTCGTCGAACCCTTTTTTTGAGTACCATAAAAATGGGTCTAGCATTAGCCGTTTAGGAGATATGGGTAGTTAAAGTTTTGATACTCCTTTTATATTTTTATTTTTTTCTTATATCAGGTAGAGCTCGTCATGCCCTTTTTTCAGAGTACCATAAACATGGGTCTAGCATTAGCCGTTTAGGAGTTATGGGCAGTTAAAGTTTTGATACTTATTTTTTATAAATTTTTAATAACTTTTTATTATTTTTGTTGCTTTCATCAAATAAAGCTCGTCAAGTCCTTTTTTTAGAGTACCATAAACATGGGTTAGCATTAGCCGTTTCGGAGATATGAGCAGTTAAAATTTTGATACTTGAATCAGTATGAATCTAGCAATAGCTGATTCGATTCGATTCTATCCGTTTCGGTTCGATTCGATTCGATTCGATTACATTCGATTCGATTCGATTCAATTAGATTCCGTTGGATTCGATTCGATTCGAATAATAATAATATCAATTTAGAACTCAGTTTAAAGTAAGTTCAAAACTGATCTCACTAAACTAAGTTTAAACATAGATCAATTTTGAACTCAGTTTAAAGTAAGTTTAAAATTGAGCTCACTTTAAACTAAGTTTAAACTGAGTTCAATTTGGATCTCAGTTTAAGTATCGTTCATGAATACCACCCTAAGGCCCGGTTTCTGAATTGAGAATTTCACTAACCAAATGCTTAAGTATAGTTCTGTCACATTCTCTTGTGTGACATCTGCAGTGACAGAACGATACTTCAGCATTTGGTTAGTGAAATTCTCAATTCAGAAACCGGGCCTAAGGGTGGTATTCTAAAAGTATAAAAACACGTTTGTGGTATATGGTCCTCCCTTATTTTTCATTATTATTTGTTGTCGTATCCTCCATTATTACACATACATTCTGTAAAAATTGGTATTTGTATTTTTTTTAGTGTGAAAAATGTTTTAATACTTTCCAAAAAAACCTTCACCAAAACATCTATTTCATAAAAAAAAAACATATTAATTTAATGTGTACTTATTATCTTGAATACCCAGCTTTCCATTAGTGTCACTAAATGAAAAAAAAATGGCTTCATCGATTTAAAGGAACAGCTGAAAATTACAAAAAAATAAATAGCTAAATCGAACTGATACGAAGTTTACAGGGAACAGAAGTTTACAACTAGTAAATAATAAAAATAATAAAACTTACCGTTGTATTAATCATTCATAACATTTTTACGCACTTTACGCTTAAAATTTCCACTCCTTTTTTTGTATCACCATGTGTCGGTTCATTTTTCAAGACGCGTAATGCTTACAATGTATACCTATTCTTTGAAGTCGCGGAGACAACTGTCGGGTTTTGAGGATGCCTCTCAAGCTTTAAAATATTCCTGTAGGAATTGAATCATGCCTTCAGCTCAAAACAACAGCTTATTGGTTTTGTTTTTCACCACACAGTCCTAATTTGTTTGCCTAGACAACTCTGATCTAACCTCAAAGTTGTAGGTAGGTTTTAGAAACTACTTATAAGCAATTTCAACTTTTCAAAACCTTATGGTAATATCAAGGTTAAAAATTTAACCTTTAGATCACACATAAGTTAAATGACAGTCTTTCCAGAACCTTATCAGTAGCTTACGACAACTATAAGATCCTGAGGCTGTAAGCTCTTGAAACACAAGTCATAATAACGTTAACGTTAACTCTTGTCAGCAACTTCAAGGTTTTAACAATAAACTATTAGTTTTAGGACTTAGTAATCATTCTCAAATACTAAATTTAACCAACTAGCAAATCATTAACCTTTGTACAACCCTTCTAAAACCTAGAGGCAATTTTTACAACCTAGGCCCAAATGAAATGTTACTTGGGTTAGTTAATAGTGTAGCATTAAGTAGTAGTAACGTTTTGCACCCATCTGTAATAACCCCAATCCAACTATATGATGAACTGATACAAAATTACCATAACTTACCTCCATCCAGACATTTTCCCGTGGAGTTACATCTAAGTAACATACATAACCTAATTAGTATCTCAGAACTTGTATGTTACTATATACAAGACAAAATCATATTTGTTTTAAAAATACCCCTTGTGGGCAATAAGCAATACAACCTGTATCACAGCATTCCATTACCTTTTCCCCATGACATAACATCATCCGACTCATTTGTCATGATCATACCTACTTTTAAGTATTTAGTTATAAGTTTAGATAAGACCCTATATTCATCATTCAATGACCTCCAAAACTGTAAGAGCGTAGCTGACCTAAATTATATTTGTAAAGTATCAGTGATACGTGATGTAAATACCAGTCCAATATGTGAAACTGAGATCATAACAAAAACTCTAAAATCTGTACCACGTCAGTGTGACACTAAATTTATACACGGTCTTATAGATATTTGGCAACCTTTAGATAATAGTAAATGGATTTTTACTCAGTCAAGCCCTTCTAAACTCTCTATAGAATGTATTGATAAAGTTCATGAAATCAACCTTTTGGGAACCGGCGTATTAACCATGCCGAATTTATGTAAAGGCTATTGCAGAAATACCCAGCTGATACCGATGATATCATCTGATAGTATGAATGTTACTAGTATAGTAAGTAACTATAGTATAATTAATGATACTTGTTGTAATCTCGATAAGTTTTTAAAATCTCGCGTGCCTCGTATTTCACTCAGTAATATAAATTTGGATAAACTCAGAGAAGAACCCAGAATTGAAGATACCAACCTTATTCAAAATTTAGACGATGTAATAAACAGGAAACATTTGATTAAATACGAGACACACTACTCTGTATTAGTTTGGTTAATATTAGTAATTACTTTAGTTTTTATATCAGTTAAATTGTTTAAATCTGGTCGTGCCTACTTCCTTAGACCCCCACTAGGTACTCCAACTCCTGAAACAAACTCTGCTCCCACTCCAATCTCAGAAATTGAAGAATCTCCTATTCCTCTCCCGAGACTTCGCTGCAATGTCTAGGTTACTACCCTTCACCTAAACTTCCCTTTTGCCCTGAAGTTTAGTCTTCTGCGGGGGGCTGTTATACCCCTTGTATGTATGCCTTTGTGCTACATGTTCCCTGACTCAGCACCTTCCACTCCTATGCCCCTCAGGCCTAGCCCAGCTCCCTCAGTCTCTTCCTATCATCCGACGCGACCAGACCTTTTGTGTCAAGCTTCTATTTCCAATACATATTCTAGTTCAAAAACAATTCCTTTTTTTTAAAAACAATCAACCCTTCTACGTCCTAACAGCTCGTTGCCTCGCACGGAAAAAGAATGAGCTGTCACCGCGCTAGCTAGCGTAGGGAGTGGTAGGTAGGTACATCGATATTTTTAAATCGTTTTGTTTTTTGAAAAACCGATTACAAATAAGGAGTACCTACTTTATAAAACTATTACTGAAGCGTGCGAAGTGTTGCCTTGTAGGTCAAAGGACTACCTGTTTATTTATATCGAAAATGAAACCACGAAATATAATCCGAATTCGACTTAATTAAAAATAATAAACCAATTAATCCCATATGTGATAGCTTTATTTTCTTTCCGACTGATGAAATGGAAATCGATAGAACAATTAAATCACTGAAGGATACTGCTGCATGTGGCTCGGATGGCATCAGTGCCAGGTTTCTAAAATCAGTAGGACCACTCTTACTATCTCCCATAGCACACATATTGAATTTGTCATTCTCAACTGGCATATTCCCCGATTCCTTTAAAGAGGCTATTGTCATACCCATACATAAGGCAGGGGATATGGAGGATGTGTCGAACTACAGGCCAATCTCACTGTTGCCAGCAATATCGAAAATTGCCGAGAAGCTCGCTAAAAACAGACTGTACAAGTTTTTAGAGGACAACAATTTACTATCCAATAACCAATACGGCTTTCGGGTCGGCAAATCGACGGATGATGCGGTTGGTCGGTTGGTGGATCATATTGCTTGTGACTTAGACATAGGTAATCACTGCATAGGAGTCTTTCTAGATCTTGCCAAGGCCTTCGACACCGTCTCAATCCCTCTGCTCCTTTCTAAGCTAGAAGCATTTGGCGTACGAGGAATCGCACTCTCCTGGTTCCAGAGCTATCTGACTGGCCGAAATCAACAGGTAAAAATACCATCTGCCGGCATCAGTGAGAGAAATGTAGTCAACTACGGCGTTCCACAGGGTAGCGTGCTTGGACCCCTCCTCTTCCTTATCTACATCGACGGGCTCTGTAGTTTACGTCTTGACAGTTGCCTAACAATATCCTACGCAGATGACACTGTCCTGCTGTTTTCTGGAAAAACCTGGCATGAAACATTCCACATAGCAAACAGAGGACTCGATGCCGCGAAGGGTTGGCTAGAGAATAATTTGCTGACTCTTAACGTAAATAAAACTAAATATATAACATTTAGCATCTCCGAATCCTCTGCAGCACCGGCGCTAAGTCTAAAGTTCCAGAAGTGTCGGAGCAAAGAGTCCTGTAACTGTCCAGAACTAGAAAAAGTAGACGTCATAAGATACCTAGGTGTATTGGTAGATAACAATTTGAGTTGGGCACCCCACTGTCAATACGTCTCAGGTCGTCTTCGTAGACTTATATGTATCTTTGGAAGACTAAAGTGCATTAAAGACCTTAGCATTAAAGGTAACATCTATTATGCCTTTGCACAATCTATAACTACTTATTGTATTACATCATGGGGTGGTGCAGCAATGACGCATTTGCTAAGGGTAGAACGAGCACAAAGAGCAGTCCTAAAAGTACTTTTTGGAAAAGACTTTCTTTTCCCAACCACTGAACTATATGCAGAGCTAGGCGTCCAATCTGTGCGTAAACTGTATATTACTAGCATTCTGACCAACTATCTACTGGTCTCACAATCTGAATCATCCAGAACACGTTTTGGGCACCTAAAAAAACCCGTTATAAGTACAGCTTTTGTGCAAAGGTTCCGATACTTTCTTATGCCGTATCTGTTTAAGCTATTGTTAAAAGAATGTCCAACCGTTCAAACCTGCAGTAAACGTAAAGACACAATAACACAATGGTTAAAGGATAAGACCTACGATCACGTTGAAAACTTATTAAAAATTAAAGCCAAACAGTAAAACTATAGGTAAACCCTCTCGGTACTTTCTCTCCACATACACACACACACACACACACACACACACACACGCGCACACACACACACACCCTCACACACACACACATTTATTATTACTAAACCAAACCATTATTGTTATTATTATTTTGCATTTTCTCTCTCCACTTTAATAGTAATAAAAAAAACTCTTAAAGTAAATTAAAATGTTTAATGTACTTAGTCACTTAATTACTACGCAATCTTATTTAATCAACTCTCAAGGATATCTATCCCAAGTGCATTGGGCCACCTCTCTACACAACTGCCATTCTGCAATACGGCCGCTAAGGCCAGTGCAGGTGGTAGTTGCCAACTTTCCATTAAGACATACCGTATCTACTTTAGGATAAGTATTTCTTTTGTTTTAATGTACCGCTTTATACCTAACCAATAAATGAATTTGAATTTGAATTTGAATTTGAGTTTAAAGATTCTATCTCTTCGCTAAAGAACTTCATTTGTTCGCATCGGATAATTACATTCAAGGAATGGTCCAATTCTTGAGGTGTCAAATTCTCATACAGTCTATCTGAAACATTTTTCCGACAGTTATTTACAAATCTATTAACATATGCTAATATTATTTTACTATGTATGTACCTCTTTCTTAAAAAAAAACAGCTTGCCACATTGTTGGCATTTAATATTTATGACCCCATTATTGTTAAGACAATAAATCAGGGACCTGTAGTAAATAAGGTATCATACTCGGAGGTTGCAATGAAACCCCGTAGTCCTAATGTGGGTAGGGTTTTAGCGGCTAATTTAAACTGTCAGCGCCGACTACAGAGGTGCCCCCCGTAAGGAAACTGGTTATAGCGAACCAAAATCTACAGGGGGGTTTTTCTGTAAAGTTACTTGAAATTGAGCTGTTCCTGCAGACATTTAATTTAGATGTACTTTGCATCACAGAGCACTGGCTACTAGAGCCTCAAATGAATTTAGCTATACATAACTATCAAATAGCCAGTTGTTTCAATAGAAACTTTGCAATACACGGGGGATCCTTACTTATAATTAAAAAAATGGCCTTAAATACAAAGAACGCAAGGACATTTGCAAACTTTCTGTTGAAATGGTGGTGGAACTATCGTGTGTCGAACTGGATAAACATATTATTGTAGGCGTATACAGACGAGGCAAAAGCGATTTCAGTACATTTCAAGATGTAATATGGAGGATGTGTTAAAAATGGCCTCCAGTTGTAATAAAAAAATTGTGGTCTGTGGTGACTTTAATATAGACTTGCTTGCAGATTGTACTCTGCACTCTAAACTATCAATATTCCTTAAGTCATTTAATTTAACTACTGTTTTTTTGGAGCCAAGTAGAATTACAGAAACCACGGCCACTTGCTTAGATAATTTTTTCTGCGATTGTGATTATTTAGACTCATTAACTGTAAATTGTTTGAAATCGGACCATAGTGGTCAAATTGTTTACTTTCCAATAGATTCAAAAAAACCTGAGCAATCCATTATTTGTAGGCCCAAAACCATTAAAATGTTAGATGCTTTTAAACTAGACCTACAATGTAATTTGCCTAGTCCGAATAGTTTACAAATTGCAAATAATCACTACAGAGACTTCTTTCAAGTCGTTTCAGATAGCTTTGGAAAAGTGTTTAAGCTGAAAAAAGTAGGCACAGGTAATAAAACAGGATTTAGTGAGTGGGCAACAAAGGACATTCGAAATAGTAGGAATACACTTTATTCACTATATGAGAAGAAAACTTACACATACGATCCCCGTTTTCTAGAATATGTTAAAAAACATCAAAAAATATTTAGGGCAGTCTGCCACAAAGCTAAATGCGCACACATAAAGAACACTATAGACAAATCAGCAAATAAATCTAAAACAATTTGGACTATTATAAATAGGGAAACAGGTAAAACTAAAACAGGCGAGCGCGAATTTTCACTGAATATCAATAATAAGGTAATCAAATGAAGATATAGCCACGGCATTCGAAAAGTTTTTTACAAATATTCCATTAGAAACAACAGCTCATCTAGCCTCGTCTCCGGATCTCGCAGCTAATATATTAAGAGAAAATGTTCGACCTTGTGATCAAAAATTCTCATTTTCTCACATAAATCCCCAAATAGTAGTAAAAACATTTAAATTGTTGAACCTAAAAAAAACTGAAGATTTATGGGGTTTGTCAGTAAAAATTGTCAGCTCAGTAATACATGTGTTAGCACCACACTTAGCTAGTATTTTCAACAAATGTATAAATGTAGGTCTATTTCCGGACCTCATGAAATATAGTAGGCTTGTACCATTATTTAAAAATGGTGATAGGCAAGATCCTACAAATTTTAGACCAGTTTCAGCCCTACTAGTATTAAGTAAAATATTTGAGAAAGTCGTGCTCGCTCAGCTACTATCATACTTTGATAAACATAAACTTCTCCACGACCAACAGTTTGGTTTCACAAAAGGACGCTCAACGACGGATGCGGGAGTGATGTTAGTTAGGCACATTTATAGCGCATGGGGGGGATAAGAAAGATGCTATAGGCGTATTCTGTGACCTTTCAAAGGCATTTGACTGTGTAGACCATGAAACACTTCTCATAAAATTAAAATACTACGGGGTAAAGGGGAAAGGCTTAAAACTAATGAGATCATACTTGGAAGGGAGGGTTCAAAAAGCTGACATAAATCGTACACAGTCTGCAGGTTCGCAGGTGAAGATAGGAGTTCCGCAAGGATCCATCTTAGGACCGTTTCTATTCCTTATTTACATTAATGATCTGCCACATATGGTGGAGAACATGTCTGAGATAGTACTATTTGCTGATGACACATCACTTATTTTTAAAATAAGGAGACAAGAAGATGACCTAAGTGATGCAAATACTGCTCTCTCACGTGTATCAGATTGGTTCACAGCCAATAATTTACTGTTAAATTCTAAAAAAACAAAATGTATAAAGTTTACCCTACCGAATGTGATACAGGTAGAAAACAACATTATACTAGGAAAAGATAAATTAGAGCTGGTAGAAGAAACTGTATTTCTAGGCATCACTATTGATGCAAAGCTTCAATGGGGCCCTCATATTGTGAAATTATCTCATAGGCTCAGTTCTGCAGGGAATTGACTGACGTCGCAACTGCTAGGCTTGTCTACTTTAGTTACTTCCATAGTATTATGTCATATGGCTTACTACTATGGCGTCGGGCAGCAGATATTGAGAGCATCTTCATCTTGCAGAAGAGAGCCATCCGATTTATTTATAGACTAGGTAGTAGAGTGTCGTTAAGAGAACTTTTCAAAGAAATTGACATCCTGACAGTTGCAAGTCAATACATCTACGCCAACATTGTTTATGCTAAGAAACATATTGCAGAGTTCGATACATTAGGTAGCCATCTTAATATAAATACTAGGAATAAGCACAAGCCTACAATTCCAACTCTTAGGCTTAAGAAGGCTAGGCTCATTTCTCGGCAACTCTATAATTCTATAATAAGATCCCAACAGATATCCTAAGTTTACCAGAGGCCCGATTCAAAAAATGTGTAAGGCACACCCTGTGCCAAAAGGCCTATTACAGAATAGATGATTATCTAAATGACAAAGAAGTCTGTCACTAAACCAGTTCAGCGCACGATCACCACACTTACCAATGTGTTATTTTTTAAGTTCCTACCTGCATTACAAAATGTATTATTTTTTAAGCACGAGATCCTTGGAGTTTCTTTACCATGCTTCTTCTCCAAGAACGATCAGAGCTAGTGAAGCTGGAGAAAAAAAAGTAGCTAGATACTTAGTATTAGGTAGTAATAAGTATCTGATTTATATAATTTTTTTACTTTAGATAATATTTTGACGTTCAATGTAAATAATTTATTTATAGCATATTGAATAAAAAATTTGAATCTGAATCTGAATCTTATCTGAATTTTATCAATATCAGAACAATCTGTCAATAGCGGCAGTTGTTTATAGACAACATGCGCGGCCAAAGGCACATCTTTGTGCGCGGCTTTTAATTCAGGAATTTCCCCTGGCATTTTGCAATTTGTTGTTATAGGCTGAAAATCTAAGCTTTTTAGAAAGGGGGGGCCATGGAACCATAAGCGGTTCTCTTGCAATAGATGCGGCTCCACACCACGCGAAAGGCAATCCGCAGGATTTTCTGTGGTATTAACATAATGCCATGAGAAACCCTGAGTTAGTTCCTTAACTTCCTTAACTCTATTCGCTACATAAGCATTTAGTTTAAGCAAATCGGTGGCCAACCAAGGAAGTACCACTTCAGAGTCAGTAAATAGGTATACATTTACCGTAAATCTCTGTGTCATAATATCATGGACTTTCTTTACCAGCTTGGCCAGCAAAAGGGCACCGTTTAATTCTGCCCGAGGCGTACTTAACATTTTTTTAATAGGATTAACTCGTGACCGTGAACACAACAGGTCAGCATTTACATTGCCATGGGCATCAACAATTCTGAGAAAAATACAACAGCCATGGGCCAGATTAGAAGCATCTGAAAATCCTACTATGTCAATAGATTTTGCTCCATCAGTATCCAAATTACGCTTAATTGTTAAACTTTTCATTTTGTTTAAACTTTCAGCAAAATTCCTGAAAGCCTCATTGAGCTCGCTGGGTAACCGGCTGTCCCAACTAATATTACTGTTAAGCCACGTTTGTTGCATAAGCAACTTTGCTTTCACAACAGCCGGACCCATCAGGCCCAAGGGGTCAAAAATCTTGCTGATAAAAGATAACACATCTCTCTTAGTATAATTTCCAGCAAGTTTGTGTTCAGGAGAACTCATTATAAGAGTGTCAGACTCTAATTCACATTTTATACCAAAGGTCCTGACAACAGAATCCTCTTTATCAGAAAAAATTACATAGTTTGACTGCTCAGAATCATTACATATCTCAGGTAATAAATCTTTATCATTTGTGCACCATTTGTGCAGTGTGAAACCACCTTTGTGTAACAACTCAACTAACTGGTTTCTAGTTTGCAACAATTCACCTTTATTATTGCTAGAAATATTTATATCATCAACATAAGTTTTATGCAGCAACGTGTCGGCGGCTAGGGGGAAATCGTCCTTAAACCTATGCGCCAACTCTACTAAGCAACGAGTTGCTAGAAATGACGAACTTTTGAGACCATACGTTACAGTTTGGAGCTGGAGGCATTTGATGTCAGCGTCTGGCGTTGGTCTCCACAAAATGTTCTGTAAAGAACGGTGTGCAGGCGTCAAGCTAATAGCCCGAAACATTCTGCGAATATCGCAATTTAAAATAAATTTATACAACCTGAATAAAATCAAAATGGTGAATAAATCTTCTTGGACCACCGGTCCATTCAACAAAACGACGTTCAATGCAACCTTATTGGGCAAAGATTGCGTCGAACCGTCAAAGACAATTCTCATACTCGTGGTAGGACTGTTTTCATTGAAAACAGGATGATGACCCAACTAGCAAAATAGCCTTATAAGCTATCCGCCATAAGTACTTGACTCATATAAAAGGATTATATGCCTCTTGATTAAGTACAGTTACTTATATAAGCACGCTAAAAGACACTTTGCACTTAAAGACCTATTTGACTTATAATAAACTCTTATAGACGTCTGTAAGATATACTTTTAAGATGCTACTAAGAGCAAACTCTTACAAGCGGATCCTATAAGTCTTATTGGTCTTAATAATTATTTGCACTTATAATGGCATGCTATAAGCCTATTAGTTCTTAGTAGCGTATCAAGTAAGTGTTATATCAGATTTAATGTACTTTGTCTTAACCAAGTCATATTAAAGAGTCGAAACCTTTGTGAGGAGTTAAATAAGATCATGTTTTATCTTACAAGGGTCTAAACAACTCTTCACTAAGAGATAACCTTACTATTTTTGTGACAGTACTGTGTTGCTTAAATTATTGTTATAAACAATGGATTTGCAAAAATGGAAAAAAATTAAGCGAAGTGGAGCGTATAGAAGAAAAATATCAAGGAAGTTCACAAAGTTGGTGCGAAATTCGGAGACATTATGACTTTTACCACGCTCGGAAATAGTTGGAATTGGAAATGTGTTCGATGGTTCCGTACAACAAGAAAACGGTATTAGAGTTGACAATCTTGAACTGACTGGACGTGATTCAAGTTCCCATGAGATTAGTGAAAATGAGCTATCTGACGACAAACATTTTGAAATAGGTTTATTAGTTTTGGAGATAACCCCATAAACATCCATAAATACTTACAAACTTTTCCTCTTTATAATAAGTGTAGATGTAGATGAAGTTTAACTATCTTGCATAAAAATCTTGCATAACTATCACGTCTAAAATTACTTAATTTATAACATAATCCACAGGGGAAATGGTAACGGGCAACTATGTAGGTACTAACTAGTAACTAGACGTCTGGACTAGGGGGTTTGTTTATTTTATTAAGGAACCCTAAAATATTAAGTATGGCTGCGGTTAAATGTCTTTGCCTAGTGTTATATAAGAGTCAAAGACTTATAATGAACTTAACAAGTGTTATATAAGAACAATCAGACTTATAAATGTCTTTGCCAAGTGTTATATAAAAGTCAAAGACTTATAATGAAATTAACAAGTGTTATATAAGAACAATCAGACTTATATCAGTCCTAGTAAAGTATGCTATAAGTCAACAATGGAGTAGTCTATATTTTTTTATATTTTACAAATAATAAAAATACTTTATGATATTCAATATGCATTCCAGATAAGGCCCGTAAAATATTGGATATTTAAATTAGAAAACTATCGAAGAAATCGAGTCCGCAAGTTGTTTATCGGTATAATACCTAGCAAGATATGACTTGGCATTTAATTATTATCATCATTAACATTAAAGTAGTAATACCAAATAATTTATTATTTTTTTTCACTTGTCCGACTGTACTTCACTATAAATTTCTGATAGGTCTTACAAAGAGATCATTGAGTCGAATATAAGGTGAATTACACTTAGTACGGCATTAGTAAGACCGATATAAGACTTATTGATCTTATATCAGCCTTAAGCCAGATCACCATAAGAGTGAAATAACTCTCGATGAGACCCTACTAAGACCTCTGTAAGGGCTAAATAGCTCTTATAAGGTGCGCCCTTTTCGACACTTATAGACGTCTGTAAGAGTTATATAAGAGTGGTCTTAAGACGCTTGTAAGACCAGATTTTGCTAGTTGGGGAGGTAAAAAGAACACTACTTGATCCTCCAAGTTGTAGTCTGTAATGTCGACATACTTGGCATGGCTTAACCGGACATACTCATCGATGAAATCCTTGTACTTTTATAAATAAAGCCTCATCTTTTTTGAACCGCAACTCTAAATTTAGAAACCTTTTGTTTGCGCATGACAAGGAATCACCTAATGGTAGGTTTGAGATGTCTTGTTTCAGAGGTAAAGCTACCTCAAACCTATTATCCTTCAAAATGACAGTATCCTGAAAAATCTGCTCCGCTAGATCCGCTTCAGACTCGGCTTCTGTGAAAACTTCAGGCACCTTGTCTGTCTGCCAAAACTGAGACATGTTTTTATTTAAGTCGTGGATAAAGACTGGGCTTGTAGGTACATTAACTTCTTGTGTGAGACAGTGATTAACAGCCAGGCTTGACGCTGTGGGCCCTGAGTCACAAATAGTACCTGCGACTATGTAGCCAAAACGCGTGTTCTGTAGGAAAAGCTCTCCAGGTATGACTGCTAGTCGTTCACGCATCAAAATTTGGAAAAAGATATCACATCCAAGTAGCATGCATATCTTGTCGCACACATAGAAGTTTTCGTCGGCCAGCCTAACATTGGTAGGTATATCAAATTTTTCTGTTTTTACAACAAATTGAGGCATATCTAAAGTGATAGCATTGACAACATGGCATGATACAGGCAACATAAAATTGTTTGCAGTGGCATGCACATCCAAAACAGTTTGCTCACTTGTTTTCTTTACTCCGTCACCTACACCAGTAATTAATGAGTCGCAATGCTGCAGCTCGCAGCCAAGGCGCTCGGCAACCTCAGAGAGCACAAATGAAACCTGGCTCCCCGAGTCCAAAAGAGCTCGGACATGAATAGCTTGTCCATTTTTATCATACAGCCTAACTTGCACAGTTGGCAGTAAAACATTGTCAGAAACCTTGGCTAGTAAACTTACCTGTCCTGAATTTTTCCTAAGGGAAGTGGTTGATGCCGGAGGAATAGCCTCGTTGGGCGCTTGGGTAATAGACCCTTGAGCAATCGGCTCATTGTTTTGAGGAATAGCCTCATGTAAAAGGGTGTTATGCCTACCCTGGCAAATGATGCACCTAAATCCAAACATGCATTTGTTTGTTTGGTGCTCATTCAGACAAACCTTACATAAATGGTTTGTGTTGACAAATTTCTCTCTTTTTTGTGGCTCAGCAAGCTTAAAAATGGGGCACTGGTGTAACTTATGATTTGGTTTGGCACAGTACTTACAGTTGATCTTTAGTGTGGGCTTACTGGATGCTGAAGTTGGCGCGGGAGTCATCCTGCTGGCAGCAGTGGCAGATGAATAACGTCTGCCCTCTGCAGCTGCTCCACGAGCTGGCGTAGCACAAGAATCTTGCTTGCCTGTCGCTACCCCTCCAGCAGACTCCAGAGCTGATGCACGCTGATCTAAAAATGCGAGAAGATCATTTAATGTATTTTCGGCCTTCGTCTGGGTTTCTAAATGAAAAGCCCTCAGCGTGTACTGGTCAATTTTCCTTTGAAGGATGGACACAATCATTAAATCCCAATATTTAGTGGGTGCTCCCAAATTTCCCAGAGCTCCTAGATGCTGCCTTGTCAACAATACCAGCTCTCTCAAATGAGCTGCTGAAGTTTTAGCCATTGCTGGAAGATCCAGCAATTGGTTTACATGGTAAGCAATAGTTAGCTTTCTATTATCATATCGTTGTTTCAATAAATCTATGGCCACCTCGTAGTTATCTGCAGTGTGAGGCAAGTGCTTTATAACCGCCAGTGCCTCTCCCTCGAGGAGCGTTGTCAGATAGTAAAGCTTCTCACATGCACTCAGTTTTAAATCTGCACCTATGACACTGTTAAAAAGCGCAATAAAGTTGGTAAACTCACCCTTCTCGCCGGCAAATTTTGCTATCTGGATGGGCGGTAGCCGGAAATTAGAGCCGCCTTGTTGAGGTACAGGTTGAGGCACAGTAGACTTACACTCCATAAACCACGGAAATTTTGTTAAAATGCAGTAGTATTGTTCCTCGACCTGCTCGTCATCCTTCGATGTATCTACAGCTGGATCAAGAAAAACAATCTCGAGGTTAATATCGTTGTATTTTTCGAATAATTCAATCAGATGCTGTCTTTTTTCGGTTAACTTCCCAACGTCGACCTCACCTGCCTCCAGGCCCTCTGCATAGTTTTGCATCCTAGTTATCTGCGCCTTTATTAGGCCCCTAGCCGCCACCAGTTTGCGCATTTGTTCACCCATGATAAACTTAGAAGTAGAACTTATCCCACCAAAAACATTCTGTAAAAAACTAACCAGGTCTCGATGGAGCTACTTGTTTATCTCTAAAAAGTAATGAAATCTAGACAAAGTCGTGCCAAGTCTAAGGTTCCTTACTGCGATTTCTTTATTATTATAGTTAATGTTGTGAGACTTGGCCGTTGAAGGGTACACAAGCGGTTCTGGCGACAGATTGGTGCAATGGTGTCATGGAGCACCTGCGTCATGGTGCGGTTTTGTACCCTTGGGTACCCTTCAACTGCCAAGTCTCACGACATTAACTATAATAATAAATAAATCGCAGTAAGGAACCTTAGACTTGGCACGACTTTGTCTAGATTTCATTACTTTTTAGAGATAAACAAGTAGCTCCATCGAGACCTGGTTAGTTTTTTACAGAATGTTTTTGGTGGGATTTCACTTCTTTTTGTAGAAACGTGGGCATATTGATTTATTTCTGATTTGACACAGTTTTTTAATTTGTGTAATGTTCGAGTAGAATACAGTTAATCGTTCGACTATTTCTTCTTGTTAACTTGTAAGTACTAGTGGTTCGCCCCGAACTGTGAACTCGCGACCCCATATAAACTTAACAACCCCATATCTCGGCAACCCCTCGACCGATTTGGCTCATGTTTGAACTTAAAAATTCTTTTAATTTTATTTACCCGCCTACCAAATTTCATAACGATCCGACCAAATTTACTAAAGTTATCGTCGAACTTTCATACATACAACCATACATACATACAAACATACAAACGCCGGATCGTTCCAGTAGACTCGGAGAACTTCGCTCACTCGTTCAACTAGTGGTTCGCTCCTGAAAATTTTTATGAACATTATGAATGTTCGTTCGACGATAACTTGAGTAAATTTAGTCGGATCTTTATGAAATTTGGCAAGCGGGTAAATGAAATTAAAAGAATTTTTAAGTTCGAACATGAGCCAAATCGGTCGAGGGGTTACCGAGATATGGGGTTTATATGGGGTCGCGAGTTCACAGTTCGGGGCGAACCACTAGTATAGTTTTCCCTTTATGTGGCCATTAAACCCTAACTCTGTACCAAATTTCAGCTCTCTGTGTTTATGGGAAGTACTAGTTCTATTTTGATGATCATGAGTGAGTGTGTGTCATAAATGCGAAACTTTGCTTTCGCTTAACTTCGGAACTAAATGACCTACAGACTTGAAATTTTGGATTTTGAGTATGTGAATATAACTTACGAGATGACGAAAATTTCTGCGTTCTCGTCTTATCCAGAGGTTCTCAAATAGGGGGCTGAAAATGCGGCGAAATGGTTCCAGTAAAGGATGGTACGGCAGTGTTTGCTTCGCGCTCGACCTGGCGGGGGCACTGCCGTGCCCCCAGATAATAAACACTTAGAGTATTTAACGACTACGCGCGGAAAAGAAACTTGAAATGTCATACAAAAAAAACAAAACACACAGACTGAGCTGTCAGTTTGACGTAGTCTAGAAATCTATGGTTTGACGTTTCGTTCCGTCCAAGGTAGCGCGCTGGAGCGTGTAGTGTAGGCCGGGGCAGCAATCTCCAACAAAAGCAGCAATGCACGTCGATATATAATTTTTTGATTTTGGTAAACCTGGTGACGATGCGCGACAGGATGCGCGCCGTCCGTATGAAAATATGGCGCGGTTTTTCAATGGAAAAATCGCTTGCAGCGTACGAATCAGCAAGAACTCTTTGCAAATTCTTGGCGAGAATGCTTCGCCGATGTTTTCGAATAGCGAAAACTCTTCACTTCACTTCACTTCAATCACTGGAAGCAGGGTCACGAATGGGCGAGACCACTGCAAACTTTTGGCGGGAAATCTCCACCAAAATTTTCATTAGCGAAAATTCACTTTATTCTTCGTGGGAATGCTCCACAAAGGTTTCTAATAGCGAAAACCAATTGCTCACACGGCAATGCACATTTATTTTTCACTCGGGAACCAAAACTCTTCACCGCAGGTAGCACAGGTAGCCGAATCGCGTCTACGCACTACGCGAATGTAAGAGTCCGAATGCGCCGGAATAAACTGTCCGTAACTTTTTTGTTCATCACTCGCGAAGCAGTCCTTTTACTCGTAGGACCATAAAAATGTGTAGGTCGCAATAGAAACAACTTTTAACGATAAAATCAGTGGACTGTATATTAAAATAAATCGGAGGAGAAAAATTACAACTGCTCGCGACGGCGGTAAATGTGCAAGACAAACATAGACAACTTTTTACTTTTTAAAATATAAAATCTAATGATACGGATTCGTACAGCATTCAGGGTGCTGCCTGCTGATGGGGCTTCCTCGATACTGCAGTGCGTCCGGCATGTTCGCTGAAGCACGAGTCGATGATTTTTATGCAATCATCCGAAAACGAACTGCCTCAATTATGCACAGAGTGCGAGGGAGCACCATCAGCATCCTGGAAGTAATTGCAGATAGGGCTGACTGCCATATGTGTCCGTACACATATGTATGGGTCCAATAAGTACCTTAATTAATTAAGTTTTTAGAAATAAATAATTTACTAACATAAATTAAGTCTTATGCTAACAAACTGTATGGATCCTTTCTGAAATAAATATATAGAAAAAATTACCTTCGACATTTGTTCTCCACTCTTCTAGTCGGATATTGTTTTTGTATAGCTACCCACTTTAATATTTTATTAAATTACTTTAAATTCTGATCGCGTCTTTTACTTTACCGCCGCTTCAAGGCAAGCGTGACAACATAATATAAGTCTACGAAGACGACCCGAGACGCACCTATTGGTACCTATACGTACCTATTGGAGAAAAAAAAGTTGCCAGATTCCTACTTAGTATTAGATAGTAATAAGTACTTGATTTATACATATCGACGCTGGAAAGGCAAACATGACGAAGCGACATTTGACCAACTTTACAGGAGAGCCAATAAAAGTTTTTTTTCATTAAAAAATTCATATCTTCTCTCCTATTTACACCATTGGAGTGATTCTTACGAAATTTAAAAGCGGTTTAGGCACTTTTTGCTTTTTGAAACTTTCGTGGTTTTTAGACATAATTATTGTAAAACGGGATTTTTACCACGATATTATTTTCTTTGGAGTTCCCGATATTTCGGCACCGTTGCAGGCACCATGGTCACTCGTAGACTGAAGACGTTGCAGGCACCATGGTCACTCGTAGACTGAAGACGTTGCAGGCACCATGGTCACTCGTAGACTGAAGTCGTTGCAGGCACCATGGTCACTCGTAGACTGAAGACGTTGCAGGCACCATGGTCACTCGTAGACTGAAGACGTTGCAGGCACCATGGTCACTCGTAGACTGAAGACGTTGCAGGCACCATGGTCACTCGTAGACTGAAGACGTTGCAGGCACCATGGTCACTCGTAGACTGAAGTCGTTGCAGGCACCATGGTCACTCGTAGACTGAAGACGTTGCAGGCACCATGGTCACTCGTAGACTGAAGACGTTGCAGGCACCATGGTCACTCGTAGACTGAAGACGTTGCAGGCACCATGGTCACTCGTAGACTGAAGACGTTGCAGGAACCATGGTCACGGGTACACTGAAGACGGTTTTTTGAATGTCAAACACCTAGGCGTAGATAAATCTATCTACCCTCTTTCTATTTCGACGGCTGCGTTCCAAGTTGTTCGATGGCCCGGCCCGACTCACGATTCTAACGGTGTCTGATGTGGTAGACACAGAAGTCGCACGTCGCTTATTTTGTGCAACGCAAATATTAACCACTGGGTTCCACGTCCTCGACAGGTTGAAACCCATCTTCGGGATTGAATTTTTTATACTTGTTAATTTCAATAACTTCTCTTACCAATCTCGGTATGTTGTGGCGTTCTGTCGAGAGTATGTGAGGGCTATGTAGCTCAATCCAGTGGTTAGTTCCCGATTGTAGCAGATGTTCTGCTATCGCGGACTTCTCTGTATCATTGTTTTTGATTGCTTTGATGTGTTAATTGACGCGGTGCAGAAATATCCGGAACTCCAAAGAAAATAATATCGTGGAAAGAATCTTACAATAATTACTTTATTATTTGTCTTATCTTGATATTTGTTAAACAGGAGATAATGTCGCTTGGTAAAATTTTAATTAAAAATACAGACCGCCTAAAATTAACCAGCGACATTTTTTTAAAGTAGCCTGAACAATAAATTGTAGGCCTTCTCTCAAAGAGAGAGTTTGAGCTTAATCACCACGCGTGCTCAATGCGGGTTGGCGATTTTTGCGTTGAGGGTATAATGCCTCATACGCTCAGGTTTCCTCACGATGTTTTCCTTCACGGTCAGCTAGTGGTATTGCTACTAGAAATTCCCAAATGTACGTAATATTGAAATTAAATTAAATTAAACAAAGTCATAGATACATGCCCGCACCGGGAATCGAACCTAGGACCTTTTACTTCAGAGTCCACTGTTCTACCCACTTGACCACCACCGCCTAGCGACATGCAACTTAAAATACAGACCGCCTAAAATTACCAAGCAACAAGCGACCCTAAACAAGCAGCTCCATCGAGACCTGGCTAGTTTTTTACAGAATGTTTTTGGTAGGATCTTAATTCTATGCCTAGTTCTCTTGCAGACTATTACAGCTTACATCACATAGCGTCGTCATCCAGTCACCAGGAGCTAATAAACACGTCTCTCACTTAGATGCTATGCATCGTCACATGCCGAATAGTGCAAGTTTTACATTAAAATAAAACTTGTATTATTAAGCAGAGACGATGCATAGCATCCCATAGCCTATGAAGCCACATTGAACGGACTCAACCCCAGGTGACAAATATGTCGGCAACAGGAAGTAATTCAAATCTGTTACCAATAATAATGAGAATAGCTAAACCGGAAGTGACGCTCTTTCTCTGCTTAATAATACAAGTTTTATTTTAATGTAAAACTTGCACTATTTTTGTTTAGCGATTTTTCGTTCGCGGCAATAAAACAGTATTCTTTTCATTATTGTAAACATCAGAACAACAATAATTCAGGCAATTAATTATGTGTTCTGGTCTACGAAGCAGTGGCACTGCCCAAAAAACTTGTCGTAGACCAAAACACATTATAGGCACAGATAATTTTTATGTTCGAACATGAGCCAAATCGGTCAATGGGTTGCTGAGATATGGGCTCGCTCGCGAGTTCATAGTTCGGAGGGAACCACTAGTATAGTTGAACGAGCGAGCGAAGTTCTCCGAGTCTACTTGAACAATCCGGCGTTTGTATGTATGTATGTATGTATGTATGTATGTATGTATGTATGAATGTTCGTTCGACGATAACTTGAGTAAATTAAGTCGGATCGTCATGAAATTCGGTAGGCAGGTAAATGAGGCAAAGAGAATTTTTAAGTTCGAACATGAGCCAAATCGGTCGAGGGGTTGCCGAGATATGGGGTTGTTAAGGTTATATGGGATGAGAGAGGGCGCCACTGCTGCCTCTCAGTAACATTAAAATAGTGCTAAAAAGTGATTTTAAAAGTGATAAAAACGTAAATCTAATCAGTAAACAGTGAAACCAGTGATAAAAACTAACAAAAGTGAACTATAAATACAAATTCTGTTTGGAAACAATATTGTGGATATCGGACGTAAAACTCAGTGGAAACAATAAAAATAAACTTTTACGGGTCGCGAAATAATCCGTAACAAGAACTCTATTTTAATCCAGAAAATTTTGCTGGGCATTGATCAGTGAGGCATCGATTGTCGTAAATTGAAAACCATTTCGAGGAATAGGCATACTGATTACTATTAGGGGTTTAAATAAGTAAAATTAAAACGGATTATTAATATTTCCGCCAAAAATGTTTAATTAATTTTTCTTTCGATGACGTCATCATAGCCTCTAATGCGGTAGTTCCATTGCCTACAAATAGGTATTTAAAAAAATACATTCGTCAACAACAACTGTCAAAAGTGTCAAATAACTGAGAAAATAACCTTCTTGTTGACTTGACACTGACATTTGTCAAACGTCTACATATTTTTATTTTTTAAGAGCATGAATGAATGCAATGAACTTAGTACATAATGCCTATGGTGACGTCATACACAAAACTTTTATAAATTTTAAATAATTAATAAAAAAATATTTACATGAACAATTAAGAAAATATTCAAATTAGTTTCTTATATTTGTCTATATTTTCGATTTATAGAATAAAAAATATTATTTGACGATGCCCAGTCCAAAGTACACCAGATTAGAAAATTCAAAACAGCGCCATCTATTTTAAATAGATGGCGCTGTTTTGAATTTTCTAATCTAATTCTAATCTATATATATATATATATATATATATATAGTTATTCTACTTCCTAACAGAGGGCGTCACTAAAGTTTGTTTATCAGAGCCATCTAGTGTTCAAAATTATAAACCAAAAAGTCCTGCTATGCAATAATAGAGGTCGCTTTACTTCAAAACTACAAGAGAGTCCTATACATATCCTATATTAAAATGGAAGAAATACTAGATAAACTACAAAAATATCCAAAATGATCTAGAGGCACAAAAACTTGAAATAAGATAAAGCGGCGAACAAGTTACAGAAAACATTCAATGTGAAATGAAACAAAATGAAAAAAATATTTAATATCACTTTAATTGGATTGTTGTACTACGGCGCGCGTGGGGACGTATCCAACACGTAGAGGCCCGTTTGAAAACTTTGATCTTATGTAAAGTGGTGCACCTGTTGGGTACCCCAGAGTCCAGAGCGCAACCAAACACACAAAAATACACCTGAGAATCCCCATCAGGTGCATCACCTACATTGACCTGGTGCGACGTGACCATGCGCATCCTCAAGGTCCATTCTGCGAGGGCACCATACACCAAAATACACTCGCAGTACTTTCCCGTCAAGTGTACAGGTCACGCCGACCTGATGCAATGTGGGTACACAAATTGGGTCTACCACCTGAGCACACCACAACACAAAATGCACTCTGGTGGCTTTCCCGCAATGAACACAGGCTATTGTAGAGTTGGATGGGAGCAAAGAATTGGGTTATGGGGATGCATATGGATGGACTGGGTAACTGGGCTATGGGGTTGAGACAACGGTCGTGTGCCATTAAAATGTTTCAAGTAATTAAATTGGCAGACGGTGACTTGCTGTTCACTAAATGGGCCACCTAAATAAGCCGCCGCTTATGGGTCTAACCCTGGACAGCAAGGTGGCAACATCGTTGTGAACATCTCAGGGTGTCGAGAGGTATGCGCCGCTTTCTACCCAGTGACTGTAGTGATAGCCACAGTCACAGTGCCAACTCGCGTCTTATGCATCTTTCACTTCCATCCTGCGAGCATATAGCTCTTGCGCTCCACTCTGGACTCTGGACGGCCGATAAAGGCAAGCCAGAGGTGAGGGTCCCGGTCCTCTTGGATTCCAATCCACTCTTGTACAAAGACGTGGATGCGAGGACCTTCGGAAGACTCGGGTCCGTGGTACCGCCACATACCAACCGCTCGCCACAAGCTGCCCTGCGATGGAGGAACCATAATGGTCCCTCCATTCCCTTAGTCGCCTTTAACGACACCCACGGAAAGAAATGGGTTGGTCCGATTCTGTACCTCCCGGGAACCCGGGGGTTATTATTATTATTTAAGTTTATATGGGGTCGCGAGTTCATAGTTCGGGGCGAGCCACTAGTTTAGCAGTGTTTATAGTCTGTTTATCCTTACCGTCATATTCTCGTGGAGTTGCGTCGAGACCGGGTAGGTCTCCCACTGCACGACGACGGCCACATAGATCAGCGGTGTGAATAATATCGCGGCCAGTATCCATATGGCCGCAACAAGGCACAGGGCGCACTTGCGGCGCATCGGTCGCACGTCGGGATTCGATGAGATGCCGAGATAGCGGTCCACGGCTATGGCTGTGAGAGTGAACACGGACGCTGCTTCCGCTACACCTGAAAAACATGGCTTATTAACAAGATTGTTAGCGTCTTCCAGATCTTCCACTCTAACTCCTAGATTACAGTGTGCAGAAATTATTGACATTATTATTTTTAGTTTTGTAGGTGCAAAATGATTTCCCCAAAACGCAATTTTTAGGTTAAATCGGTGTTTAAGAAACACCGAACTAAATCCCATAGAATCCGCATTACGTATTAAATCACAATAAAAACGTGTCCCCACAGAAACAAAAGATATCAGCAATAGAACAATACGAAACATCATTTCGACCGTACGTCTAATATTCGAATGTCAACCTTATTGCATTAGTGTACAGTTTTACTTTAATTGCATGGACTACGAGCAAATAAGCTCCCAAAGGCAATTTGGGCATCTATTTTTCCAGACACATTTCAGAGTTCTATGTTGTATCTAGTTTTATCCTTGATCGAAGTTAAGAAAACTAAAAAACACGCTTTTATAGCTAACCGAACTAAAAAGTAGAAAATAATTTTTTCATCTCCCATGCTCGGAAAGTACGCTGTTACTTTAAAAATGCGATCGTAGAAGATCCTTTTTTAAACCGCTCTGTATTTTTGTGCGCTTCGAAATTTGAACTCGACGCCCTAATAAAAAAAATATAAGGAACTTCTTCAACTTGTAGCATTGCCTAGCAACGGGTTGTTGATTTTATGACACTTCAAGAAGACACGATTTGTGATCAACAACCCGTTGCTAGGCAACGCCACATACTCCTTTGTGAAGAAGCAAAAAAGAAGGAAACTCATTTCACTAACCTCTATGGTAGGTACCTAACTACCTATGTCTTTGTTTGTCACGCTTGGCTAACAAAATCATTTCCTCGCTTCTGTGAGATGAAAAGTTTTGTGTTTCGCACGAATGCAATATTATTTGCGTTTCGTGCTTCTGAATACCTCGCTACGCTCAGGTTTCTTTTTTTGAACCACTCGCTACGCTCGTGGCTCAATTTTAGAAACCTTCGCTAGCTCGGTATTCAATACAAGCACTCGCCGCAAACAATAATTTTGCATTCTTGCATAACAAATAACTATTAATTACAAAGAGTTTACATTATACGTATAGTAAAAGAAGGTCGAACAATCAATCATAACATAACTAATTACCTTAAAATAAAATTATGATAAAATTTTTGTTATTAAAATAATAATTCAATTCAGAGTAAAAAGCGTGAATTTCTGCGTTCTGGTCTTATCCAGAGGTTCTCAAATAGGGGCCTGAAAATGCGGCGAAATGGTTCCAGTAAAGGATGGTACGGCAGTGTTTGCTTCGCGCTCGACCTCACCGTGCCCCCAGATAAAATGTACGCAATGTAGTGCAAAAGATACGGCCTCTATAGCCTCGCAAAGCCGCAATATCGGTATGGTCCTGCTGCCTACAGTCCAAATGAACATTGCGTGTAAGGATGGAACTTATTTGACCGTCCGTAGTCTACTTGATTCAGGTAGTCAGACTTTTATATCCCAAGAGTTGTTGAAAAAGTTACAACTGGAAACATTCAGAAAAAATGTGACTGTTTGCACTTAGGCACAATTTTATAATAACATCTCCTCCATGGAGCCTATTCTAATAAATAGAAATTTAAGAATTTGTGACGCTGACAATGTTCAATTAATTGGGTTTTGTGATGCATCTCAATCTGCGTATGGCTGTACTGTGTCTGTACGGGCAAGCCACAATGGCGAAATACAATATGTTAATTGACTATGTGCCAAATCACGCGTAGCGCCATTAAAGCGCAAGCTAACAATACCTAAACTTGAAGTTACAAGTGCATCGTTGCTCGCTAAGGTAATATCCAAATCAAAGACTCTGACTGGAATAAATTATGTTTATTTGTTTACCGACTCTATGGTAGCATTAGCTTGGATCCAGGCAGAGTATAGCAAGCAAGATGTACTGTTAAAAAACAGGGTAAGGGAGGTCAATAACCTCACTTCACCGAGTTCCTGGTTCCTGGTGTAAAAAATCCGTCTGATTTAGTTTCACGTGGAGTTGATCCGGGGACTCTCGCTTCCAACACACTTTGGTGAAAGGGGCCAGACTTTCTCAGCGATAAAAAAATTACAGTCCACTATTCAAAAGAATCGAAGTCAGTAAATGTAGAGTCAATAACCCTCCCACCAGTAATTAAAAATGAGAACTCGACCTTAAAAGGAGAGTCTGATTCTTTTCATTCTACTGAAAATTAAGGTGTGTTGGCTGCGTGTGGCACCTTGGATGAAAAATGCTCTAATTGTATTTGCAACGTGTTATTGCCATTATATTCAGGTTTTACTACAATAGTAATACGGTTTTACTATAAATTTACAAAAATGGAGCGAAAAAAATATCAGCTGTTTCATACATTTGGCGCAGTACTGGGTCGACCTTTTGTATGGAACAGCTGATATTTTTTTCACTCTATTTTTTTCGCCACCTGGTACAAGTTGTTTGTATTGATCAGTAGATAGCCCACTTAAAGTTCCGCTATCGACCTAGAGTGCACCCTGTAGTAGTTCGCCCCCAACCATGAACTCGCGACCCCATATCTCATTAAATTGACATTACATACCTATGAAAGTAGTTTAACAACCATTGCCAATAGTTGACATGTAGTGATAGTTACGTTTAAGACGGTGTATTAAATTGACCCTTGTAAATCAAATAAAATCAGTGATATTGCTTTCGCTCACCTTGTATATAATTAAACAGCATGCATATCGTATCTCCAACTGGCAGCGGTGTTAAAGCCTTGCTCAGCTGGATAGGCATACAAATGATCGTCACCAGTAGATCTGCTACGCACAGGTTCACAATAAATATGCGCGGTAGGTCTTCCTCTTCTTCTTTTGCCTGTTGGGCCTTTCCACAGAGTTGCTATTTTAGTCCATTTGTCTTCGTGCATCCTAGCAATATGACCTGCCCATTGCCATTACAATTTGTGTGTGTGTTCTATAACATCTATAATCTTCGTCTTTTTTCTTATGTTGTTGTGGTTTATTTTATCTGTTAGTTTTATTTTTAATATGCTTCTTTCTATAGCTCTTTGACATGTTGTGAGTTTTTGTTTGGCTTCATTTGTAAATTTACAGTGCAGGGAGTAGACAATTTTTAATTCTAAGTCTTGGTAAGACTTTTCATTTTCTTCTTCTAGCCCAAAAAATATTATGTTTTTCTTCTTCAATTGTTTCTCGATAAACTCTAAGCGTTGGTCTTGATTTTTAAACTTCTCGTCCATTTCTTGAGTTTTCAGGTGAAGTATTTCGAATTTCTGATTTATATTTTCATTAATTTTTTTAGTTATGCTTTCATCTAGTTGTTTGGATTTTTTGCAACATTTTAGTAATGTTTTCCATTTTTTTAAAAACAGCGCCCTCTATTTTTGTGTAGCGGAAGTTATTGATTTTTGGTAGTGGTTCGTGAGTTTCGGCCGTAGATGGCGCTTTTAGGGTTTTCTAAACGGGCGCCCTCTATAAATGTTTATAGGAACTTCTTTTAGGTTCAGTAAGAACGTTCAGTAAGTAAGAACGATCTATTATAAAAATCTTCTCACACAAATAGCATTTTTTCACTATTATTCTATCGCCTGAAATTCTAGTTCACTTTGCACTTATCGGTTCCTTCACTTTTCGAGTCTTATTTACAGAGTTGCAGTTTTATTCACATTGACGGTTTGTTTGTTGTTGTTCAAAATTTTGCACTGTTTACGATGAATTTCACTAAAACTTTATATTTCACTCTTGAATCTCGGAACTTTATTATTCAGTCGTTTAATTGAGGTTTTTGGCACTGTTTAATATTTTAAAACACGAATAAACACTAGAAGTATTTCACACCACTAAGAAGCGGATAGGCATACAAATGATCGTCACCAGTAGATCTGCTACGCACAGGTTCACAATTAAATATGCTGTTAACGCTGAAACAAAACGAAAACCAAATATTAGACTTCAATTCACTGAATTCTGGCAATTTGTGGTCTAATTAAACTAGTGGCTCGCCCCGAACTATGAACTCGCGACCCCATATAAACTTAAATAATAATAATAACCCCCGGGTTCCCGGGAGGTACAGAATCGGACCAACCAATTTCTTCCCGTGGGTGTCGTTAAAGGCGACTAAGGGAATGGAGGGACCATTATGGTTCCTCCATCGCAGGGCAGCTTGTGGCGAGCTGTTGGTATGTGGCGGTACCACGGACCCGAGTCTTCCGAAGGTCCTCGCATCCACGTCTTTGTACAAGAGTGGATTGGAATCCAAGAGGACCGAGACCCTCACCTCTGGCTTGCCTTTATCGGCCGTCCAGAGTCCAGAGTGGAGCGCAAGAGCTATATGCTCGCAGGATGGAAGTGAAAGATGCATAAGACGCGAGTTGGCACTGTGACTGTGGCTATCACTACAGTTACTGGGTAGAAAGCGGCGCATACCTCTCGACACCCTGAGATGTTCACAACGATGTTGCCACCTTGCTGTCCAGGGTTAGACCCATAAGCGGCGGCTTATTTAGGTGGCCCATTTAGTGAACAGCAAGTCACCGTCTGCCAATTTAATTACTTGAAACATTTTAATGGCAGACGACCGTTGTCTCAACCCCATAGCCCAGTTACCCAGTTCATCCATATGCATCCCCATAACCCAATTCTTTGCTCCCATCCAACTCTACAATAGCCTGTGTTCATTGCGGGAAAGCCACCAGAGTGCATTTTGTGTTGTGGTGTGCTCAGGTGGTAGACCCAATTTGTGTACCCACATTGCATCAGGTCGGCGTGACCTGTACACTTGACGGGAAAGTACTGCGAGTGTATTTTGGTGTATGGTGCCCTCGCAGAATGGACCTTGAGGATGCGCATGGTCACGTCGCACCAGGTCAATGTAGGTGATGCACCTGATGGGGATTCTCAGGTGTATTTTTGTGTGTTTGGTTGCGCTCTGGACTCTGGGGTACCCAACAGGTGCACCACTTTACATAAGATCAAAGTTGTCAAACGGGCCTCTACGTGTTGGATACGTCCCCACGCGCGCCGTAGTACAACAATCCAATTAAAGTGATATTAAATATTTTTTTCATTTTGTTTCATTTCACATTGAATGTTTTCTGTAACTTGTTCGCCGCTTTATCTTATTTCAAGATTTTGTGCCTCTAGATCATTTTGGATATTTTTGTAGTTTATCTAGTATTTCTTCCATTTTAATATAGGATATGTATAGGACTCTCTT
Organism: Zelleria hepariella; assembly: GCA_949319315.1. Classification (NCBI taxonomy): domain Eukaryota; kingdom Metazoa; phylum Arthropoda; class Insecta; order Lepidoptera; family Yponomeutidae; genus Zelleria; species Zelleria hepariella. The sequence goes on along the minus strand of OX439379.1, from coordinate 234,997 downwards.
GTAGTTTTGAAGTAAAGCGACCTCTATTATTGCATAGCAGGACTTTTTGGTTTATAATTTTGAACACTAGATGGCTCTGATAAACAAACTTTAGTGACGCCCTCTGTTAGGAAGTAGAATAACTATATATATATACAGGGTGTTAAAAGACCGCCAACAGACCCGAAAGCCACGCATACTAGAGATCACAAGAAAGTACTTTTTCGATAAATTATTGCTGGGAAACGATTTTGGTTTTTTAGGTTATAATTGTGAAAAATATTTTATTACGCAATGGACGTGTAACGCACAGAAGTCATATTGCGCAAGCGTAGGTATAAGTTTATGTTACTTAAGCTTGAAGTGCCGATGTTTAAAATACATTGCGGGTTGAAATTTTTACATCGTTTTTTGTGAGAAATATTCATTATTTTGATATGGCTTCTTGAGAAGTTATGTTAAGAACTAGAAACTAAATACATTTCTGCAAAAAAAATTTTTTGAAAAGTCCGACTTTTAACCTCATTATCTCGGAAACCGTTGATTTCCCAGGCATAGTTCCTTGGGCAAAAATGTTCCTTATGATGAGGACAATACGTGGTTTCCCGCTTTGTTGGCGGTCTTTTAACACCCTGTATATATAGATTAGAATTAGATTAGAAAATTCAAAACAGCGCCATCTATTTAAAATAGATGGCGCTGTTTTGAATTTTCTAATCTGGTGTACTTTGGACTGGGCATCGTCAAATAATAATTTTTATTCTATGAATCGAAAATATAGACAAATATAAGAAACTAATTTGAATATTTTCTTAATTGTTCATGTAAATATTTTTTTATTAATTATTTAAAATTTATAAAAGTTTTGTGTATGACGTCACCATAGGCATTATGTACTAAGTTCATTGCATTCATTCATGCTCTTAAAAAATAAAAATATGTAGACGTTTGACAAATGTCAGTGTCAAGTCAACAAGAAGGTTATTTTCTCAGTTATTTGACACTTTTGACAGTTGTTGTTGACGAATGTATTTTTTTAAATACCTATTTGTAGGCAATGGAACTACCGCATTAGAGGCTATGATGACGTCATCGAAAGAAAAATGAATTAAACATTTTTGGCGGAAATATTAATAATCCGTTTTAATTTTACTTATTTAAACCCCTAATAGTAATCAGTATGCCTATTCCTCGAAATGGTTTTCAATTTACGACAATCGATGCCTCACTGATCAATGCCCAGCAAAATTTTCTGGATTAAAATAGAGTTCTTGTTACGGATTATTTCGCGACCCGTAAAAGTTTATTTTTATTGTTTCCACTGAGTTTTACGTCCGATATCCACAATATTGTTTCCAAACAGAATTTGTATTTATAGTTCACTTTTGTTAGTTTTTATCACTGGTTTCACTGTTTACTGATTAGATTTACGTTTTTATCACTTTTAAAATCACTTTTTAGCACTATTTTAATGTTACTGAGAGGCCGCAGTGGCGCCCTCTCTCATCCCAATAACCTTAACAACCCCATATCTCGGCAACCCCTCGACCGATTTGGCTCATGTTCGAACTTAAAAATTCTCTTTGCCTCATTTACCTGCCTACCGAATTTCATGACGATCCGACTTAATTTACTCAAGTTATCGTCGAACGAACATTCATACATACATACATACATACATACATACATACAAACGCCGGATTGTTCAAGTAGACTCGGAGAACTTCGCTCGCTCGTTCAATTAAACCTGTGTTTTCTATGCGTGTTTGTGTAATTTTATATATACCTAGGTAGGATGTTGTGTTTTGTTGACAAACCTCTTAAATCTTAAATAAAGTGTATTGCGATTTACTTGTACGTATAAAATTTAAAATTAAAACTGAATAAAAGGATCTGACCCAGTTCGTAAAAGATTATTAACGTATAACTTAATTGGTTACCGGCTTTTTTGCACGGGTAGCTTATTTTATACTATCTTTCAGTGATAGTCCAGGTTATCGCTCCAGGTAGATGAGCTTTTATGAAGGGCAACAAAAATGCTGAAAGGTGTACAAATGGGTAATAAACGATGACGCACAGACGCCCGAAAGGCACCTAGCGTACGTGTACGGCGCATAGATGCGTCGAAAGGCACCTAGCGTAAGTGTGGTCAGTTTACTATCGATGATTATGTGCGTCCAAGGCACTCGGCGAATGTCTCGAGCGCGTTTACGCGTCCAAGGCACCGAATGTGTTAACAACTTAACACAAACAAAATTAGTTTTAAATAGGAGCTGATTTAAATTAAATTGTATTTTAAAGCTCACTTTTGTTTTCTTTTTGTTTTTTGCTTCTGATCAGGAAGGTTTGCATGTCTCTACGTAATGACATGATTAATACAGCGTTCAGTGGTACCTTCACTCACACAACAGGGTGCACTCTAAGTCAATAGCGGAACTTTAAGTAGGCAATCTACTGATCAATACAAACAACTTGTACTAGGTGGCGAAAAAAATGGAGTGAAAACAATATCAGCTGTTCCATACAAAAGGTCGCCTCAGTACTGCGCCAAATGTATGAAACAGCTTATATTTTTTTCGCTCCATTTTTGTCGCCATCTAGTACAAGTTGTTTGTATTGATCAGTAGACATCCTACTTAAAGTTTCGCTATCGATTTAGAGTGCACCCTGTAGATGGGTGAAGAGACCACTCGGAGCTGCAGTGCCTGAGACATTGTTTTAGATGGAGTAGAGTTGCCCAGAACCTATACCATCCTGACAGCTTAGTCGGCCTAGCCCACAGGAAAGAAGATTCAATACGTGTGGAGCCAACTAAGCTGCGGGAACCTATGCCAACCTATGTTTTTGATAACCTATGGGAATAAAAAGTTACAGCATATAAAAAGAACATATTGGTTGAAAACAATATTTTATGATGGAAATGTATGATGGGGCCTACGATACACCGAGCTCCCATAAGAAAGCATAAAAAAAGAAAAAATCTGATGTTCATTGAGGCCATTCCAAATTCATAGAAATAATCCTTTCTTATAATAAATAACGTCTTACAATAACCTTGTCAGTTTAAAAATTATTATTGTAAAAAAAACATGTTAACAGAATCAAGTCAAGTTGCATTTAGTGTAATTAATTAAGTACGTACCAAAATACTGTCTCAAAAAAATATATGAGCGCATGAATGTTTTCGATTTAAAAACGTATTATTTAAATTGAAATTGTTATAGCTTATTTGTCAAGAAAAAATTACACTGAGAGGTAAAACCTTTCTTTGGTGGCAATACATGTTAACTCATCATTCAAAATTAATTCAATGTTCCCGGTGTAGCGGCGTGCGTGATGATCGCTACGTTATCTTGTAGGCCTATTTTAGGATTTCAGGAGCTTTCAAAATGCAAAGGCGTGCGTGTCAAAAAGTATCTATTGTCTTAGTAAAAAAAGGTACATTAATCGAGGAGGGGGGTGAGGGGAACATCGAAATTGACGGTCATCGAAATGGAACACGGTGACCGCGTTCCACTTCTAACTCGGGCCCGAACATGCCCCCGGCCTTGGAAGCACTAGCTTTCGATGTCTTCTGGCGCATCAGCTTGCCCGGCTGCGTTTGCCGGATCTTGCTCGATGAGAGGGCAGATCTTCGTATAGGCTCTCCTCACAATGCCTGCTTCTGTGCGGATATCTGCCACTCTTGAGATGCCGTCTTTTCCAGGGATAGACCTCAGTATTCGTCCTAGCTGCCATTTAAGCGGAGGAAGGTTGCTCTCCTTGATTACCACCATCGTGTTGGGCTGCAGATCAGTGGTGTGGTTTCGCCATTTCGTTCTGACTTGCAGCTCTGAGATATACTCGTTAGCCCAGCGGGACCAGAAGTGCTGTCGTATCTGCTCCAGTCGCTGATAGCGCGAGAGTCGGTGCGTAGGTGTCTCAGTGACGTCGGCGCTGGCAGGTGCGGTGAGCGGTCGACCAACCAGGAAGTGTGCTGGGCTGAGAGGGAGAAAATCTTGTGGATCTGCGGAAAGAGGGGTGAGCGGACGGGAATTCAGGATGGCTTCTACTTGTGCAAGTACCGTGCTGAATTCCTCGAATGTAAGATGCGCGTTTCCCATTACTCGGCGTAAATGGTTCTTACATGATTTGACCCCCGCTTCCCAAAGGCCACCAAAATGAGGAGAGTAAGGAGGTATGAAACTGAATTTGATCTGCTGACTGGCCGCGTACTCTATAATATCTTTGCTACAGTTAGTCATGAATTTATCAAAGTCGTTTTTTAGGCCTACAAAGTTGCGACCGTTATCTGAAAAGATTTCAAGCGGCTTACCGCGACGTGAAATAAAGCGTTTTAAGGCGAGCAGATACGCCTCAGTGGAAAGATCACTAACGAGCTCTAGGTGTATAGCGCGCGTGACGAAACAAATAAACAAGCAAATGTATGCCTTCACAGTCCTTGCGCCCCTACCCTTACGGTTCAAAATTAGCGTAGGTCCGGCAAAATCAACCCCACTGCGTATAAATGGATACGTTTGAGTAACCCGTTCTTTGGGTAGATTTCCCATAAGAGGTGTCATGGTTTTACCCCTAATGCGCTTACAAATAGTGCATGCGTGCACTACCTTTCGGGCTAAATCCCTGCCACCTATAGGCCACCATGATTCGCGTAAATGAAAGAGCAATGCCTGTGGAGCAGCGTGAAGCAATTGTTTATGTTCGTGGCGGAACAACAACAACGAAAAATGATGCTTTCCTGAAATTAACGTCGGGTGTTTTTTATTAAAATCAAATTCGGATGCATTCTGAATGCGGCCACCAACTCGCAGAATGCCATGAGCGTCGATAAACAAGTTTAATTTCGATAAGTTGTGTTTGGGTTTTAACTCGTGCCCTTTGACTAACAATTTTATTTCATCCGAAAAAGACTCCAATTGACAGAGTCTAACTAACCGTCTCTCTGCCTCCTCCAATTCATCGACGCTGATAGCGCCCGTGCGCTTGTTGTTTTTATTGCGCGCATTATAAATAAAACGTAACATGAATGCGACGGCGCGCCTCATGCGGCTATATTGTGAAAAGCGAGTAAACGGAAATAAAGGCGATTCAGAAGATGCGTTGCTGTCGGCCACGAGAGATACGACGCTCGACTTCACCTCATCGAGTCGACTACTGTGTGTAGGTACTGCGTCAGCTTTGAAATTGATGTCACGCAGAAAGTCCGGTCCCTCCCACCACAAGGTGGAGGAAGAGAGGTCCTGCAGGCTGACACCACGTGATACTAGATCAGCTGGGTTAAATTTACCGCTGACGTGATTCCAGGGAAGACCCTTGGTCAGTTCTTGGATTTCACCGGTTCTGTTTTGGACAAAAGTTTTTAGTAAAGTAGGTTTCATGCGCAACCAGCCTAAAACAATCGTGGAATACGTCCAAAACATCACCTGACTGAACTCACAGCGCAAAGAGTCACGAACCTTATTGTACAGCCTAGCGCCTAGTAGTGCTCCGCATAGTTCGAGCCTAGGGACACTGACCGGTTTTACAGGTGCGACTTTGCCCTTAGAGCACAATAGACGAACCGATACCGATGAGTCATCGTCATTAACTGCGCGAATATAAATGCACGATCCAAAACCAAGAGTGCTAGCATCGGAAAAAATATGCATTTCTATATAGGTATAGCGAGTACCTATAACATGCCGCGGTATTCTTATGGTGTTGAGAATAGGTAGGGATGCAATGAACTGGTTCCATGCTCGCGTGACGTCGCCAGTAGGTATCGCGTCATCCCAACCTAAACTCAACAGCCACAGCTGTTGCAACAATATTTTCATTTGCATTATTGTTGGACTAAGCAGGCCTAAAGGGTCAAAGATTTGTGACACAGTTGACAGAATAGACCGCTTAGTGATAGGTAAGTTGTCATCATTATCGTAGCGCGTATTAAAATGAAATTCATCCGATAAATGATACCAACCTAACCCTAAAGTTTTAGAGTTATTATTTTCGTTTGGCGTGAATTCTTTTGAGTCACAGGGTGACGCAACAGTGTCATCGGGCGAAAAGCTGTAAATCTACTTGCGCAGTGGAAAACAGCCTAAATTCAATGCACTTGCGACCTTGGTACAAAGTTCTAGCAGCTCGTGTTTATCGTCAGACCCAGTAATCATATCGTCGACGTAAAAATCGCGGTTAATTACCCTCTGAACCTCTAGATCGGTGCTTTCAGCGCCCAACTGAGACATCTCACACTTAGAAATGGAGCGGATGCGGTTCCGTACGTCACAGTATTTATTTATTTTGCGAATGGCATTGTCGCCACATTGCATCACTTTGCCTGAGTATCGTCAACCTTTAGCTATGGGCGATATGATACAGTACTAGGTAGATATCTCTGATGCGTCTTCTGCTTGAGCCACTGAGTAGGTATAGTTTAAAAACGAAATCCTGAGATTATTGGTACTATGCGAATGCATTAGATCTGAGACATGACATGTAATTTACTTCGATTTGAACTGAATATCAATACGCGTAAAGATGTTTTAACTGAGCTGAGCTGAGACGTCTCCTTGTCGCCTCCAACCTCCCCTTATAGCGACCCCTTGCCTCGCAACTGAGCTGAGCAATCTGATAGGTACCTGAGAAACTGAGCACTGAGCATGACCCAACGGTCTAGTCTGAGCATGACCAAATGGCCTCTGAGCGTGAACGTGACCAAAGGGTCCTGAGCGTGTACATGGCCAAACGGCCTCTGAGCGTGAGCATGACCAAACGGCCTCTGAGCGTGAACATGACCAAAGGGTCCTGAGCATGTACATGGCCAAACGGCCTCTGAGCGTGAGCATGACCAAACGGCCTCTGAGCGTGAACGTGACCAAAGGGTCCTGAGCGTGTACATGGCCAAACAGCCTCTGAGCGTGAGCATGACCAAACAGTCTCTGAGCATGAACGTGACCAAAGGGTCCTGAGCTTGTATATGGCCAAACGGTCTCTGAGCTTGAGCATGACCAAACGGCCTCTGAGCGTGAACGTGACCAAAGGGTCTTGAGCTTGTACTGGCCAAACGGCCTCTGAGCGTAAACCTGGCCAAGCGGCCTCTGAGCTTGAGCGTGACCAAAGGGTCCTGAGCTTGTACTGGCCAAACGGCCTCTGAGCGTAAACGTGGCCAAACGGCCTCTGAGCTTGAGCGTGACCAAAGGGTCCTGAGTTTGTACTGGCCAAACGGCCCCTGAGCGTAAACGTGGCCAAACGGCCTCTGAGCTTGAGCGTGACCAAAAGGTCCTGAGTTTGTACTGGCCAAACGGCCTTTGAGCGTAAACGTGGCCAAACGGCCTCTGAGCTTGAGCGTGACCAAAAGGTCCTGAGTTTGTACTGGCCAAACGGCCTCTGAGCGTAAACGTGGCCAAACGGCCTCTGAGCTTGAGCGTGACCAAAGGGTCCTGAGTTTGTACTGGCCAAACGGCCTCTGAGCGTAAACGTGGCCAAACGGCCTCTGAGCTTGAGCGTGACCAAAAGGTCCTGAGTTTGTACTGGCCAAACGGCCTCTGAGCGTAAACGTGGCCAAACGGCCTCTGAGCTTGAGCGTGACCAAAGGGTCCTGAGTTTGTACTGGCCAAACGGCCTCTGAGCGTAAACGTGGCCAAACGGCCTCTGAGCGTGAGCTCCACTGTTACCTTTTATACCTTGGCTCTCGGCCTAAACTGAAGATGTGCCTGAGCTCCACTGTTATACCTTGGCCCCCGGCCTAAACTGAAGATGAGCCTGAGCTCCACTGTTATTCCTTGGCCCTCGGCCTAAACTGAAGATGAGCCTGAGCTCCACTGTTACACCTTGGCCCCCGGCCTAAACTGAAGATGAGCCTGAGCTCCACTGTTATTCCTTGGCCCTCGGCCTAAACTGAAGATGAGCCTGAGCTCCACTGTTACACCTTGGCCCCCGGCCTAAACTGAAGATGAGCCTGAGCTCCACTGAACACTACACACTCGGTCAGTTGCTCGCTTGCAAGTGTCTGCCGCGCGCCGCGCCGCCGACTCCCGCCGCCGGCCGGCTATATAAAAACTGTGCGTTCTACCCACATTCACTATGATAAAATACATGAATCGCGATCATTCGCGACAGGCATTGTGCTCGAAATGTATACAGTATTGAGCCTGAAAACACTTAGAGGTTGAGAGGGCTCATCACGCCAGAGAATTAGCTGCAAATCAAGTTGGTCTTCGACGACCAAACACTGCCTGTACATCTTCTCCACGTCTGCGCAGGCAACGAAACGGTGCTGCCTGAACCGGAGCAAGATGTCAACTAGGTCACCCTGTATAGGTGGCCCCACCATCTGTAAGTCGTTGGATGACTTGCCAGAACTTGACGCTGCACTACAGTCAAATACAACGCGGAGTTTCGTGGTTGTGCTATGTTCACGAAAGACCCCGTGATGCGGCATAAAATAATGCGGGGATCCGTGCGATTCGATGTGCGTCATGTGACCCAAACGCTCGTACTCGTGAACGAAATCACTGTACAGCTTCTTGTAAGCGGGTGAGCGCTGCAATCGCTTTTCCAGCGCTGAAAATCGGCGTTCCGCTTGAGGACGGGTTTCTCCTAGCGTATCAGGTGGGAGTTTATGAGGTATGCGTACACAAAACCTTCCTTCACTGTTGCGCGTAGTATTGTGAAGGAAATGTTCTTCGCATGCACGCTCCTCATCCGTGCGCTTATCCCGGACCTGTGAAACTTCCTCAATTTCCCAAAACGCCCTTAGTTGAGTGTCAATCGACTGGGTGAAATGACACTGAATGTGCCTAACATTGCGCGAATTTATGTTAATCGGGCCAGATATAATCCAGCCTAGCTTGGTGCTGTGTAGGTAGGGTCCATTGTGTAACCTAATCCTACCATCGTTTAGTAGACTCCAAAATTGATCTGCGCCTAATAAAATGTCAATATGCTTGGAGTCTAAGAAGTCAGGGTCTGCCAGCTGTATGCCGTCTGGAATACAGAACTGTTGTGCGCTTAATTCACATGCAGGTGGCAGAGCTGACGTTATATGCGGCAAAACAAAACATTGAATAGTTAGGGTGTAGTTATCTATGTGCGATTTTATATCTATGACACAGCTTTGCGTGCATTGTGTCACAGTTTCACCTACCCCATGGATTTCGTGAGTGGACTGTATTAAGTTTGTACCTAGTACTTCACATAGGGATTGCGTAATGAAGCATCTTTGGCTCCCACTGTCTAGGAGTGCGCGGGCTGTGTGGTAATTACCATACTAATTATCGGCTATCTCGATTAGAGCAGTGGACAGTAAAACATGCAGCACACTAACAGACTGCGCGTGTTGTGTCGTATGAATGTGTGCATTGTTTACCTGGATGGTCGAGCCTGAGCTACTTCTATCACTGAGAGGGACGGCGGTCGCGGATGATGCGTGTGTGGAGGGAGAGGGCAAATTGACTGCGGAATTAGCAAACATAACCGGTTTATTATTTTCACCCGAATGAGGTGTTAGCGAAGACGGCTGATCAGCTGTGCCACTGTGAATCAATGAGTTGTGTTTTTTATTGCATTTGCGGCACGGCCCAAATCTACAAGTGTCAACCGTATGCCCAGAACGTAGGCAATTCATGCACAAGTGATGTTCCTTTATTAGTTTAATTTTGGACTCTAAACTAATGTCAAGAAACAGTTGACACGAGTAAAGTGGGTGCTTCGCATTGCACATTGCACACAACCTCTTGGCACCAGACCGATCTTGGGGCTTGTTGGTCGAAACATGACAGTGAGAAAAGTTAGATTTTGTTGCGCTTTGTTTTTTATTATCTTGACTGACAGTGCTGTGCGATAAATGCAGTGTTTCTAGCATGTCAGCCCTGTCCTCAAGAAACTTAATCAAACTAGCTACCTTCAACGATGGTTTGCTGTCATTTTTCGATACCAACGAGCTCCTGTGTTGCTCCCACTCGCGCTCAGTAGTTTTATCTAGCCTAGACACAACTAGATAGATAATAAGGGTATCCCAATGCTCTGTGGGCTCCCCAAGAATCTTTAACGCGCGTAAATTCTTCAGAATGGTATCTACGAGTTTTCTGAGCAAAGTAGGCGACTCTTTAGGTAAAGACTGCAATGTAAACAAACTCTTTACGTGGTTCTGAACCAACAACCTACTGTTGTTGTATCTGTTAAGCAGCAAATCCCAGGCAACTGCGTAGTTATCTGAAGAAAACTCTAGTGCGTCTATCACGAGCTCCGCGCTACCTTTCAGTGATGACTTAAGGTAGTGATACTTTTGTATGTCACTTATTTCGTTTGAGTTGTGGACCAGTGATAAGAATGTGTCCCTAAATTCTAACCAGTGCTCAAATGAACCGTCAAAGGTGGGCATTGAAATGGTAGGCAACTGCACAGATTTTAGCTTAGTCTGATTCTTACTACCTTGATTGGGGCTGTCACTGACCCTACCACTGTTTAGTATCAGCTCAGCCTTGGATATGACACCGTAGTACGAACTCTCGAACTGATCGCGTTGATCTAGCTGATCCGATAGATCACAATCACGAACGTTTTCCTCTAGCTTAGTTTGGAGATCGTTGAATTCGATTAGCAAGCTACGGGCACCTTCTACGCTTAGTTTTAGATCAATGCGACTCTGTGGCAATATCTCATCATCGGCAATGCAATTGACATAGTTAGAGAACCGAGTGAGTCTACCTTTAACTATTCCACGTTTACGAACAAGTTCACGGATTATTAATTGATCAACTAAACCTTCACAAGGAGACTTGGGTCTGCTAGGACCGGCACTAGCAGCGGCCTCGTTAGGGTCTAAAGACATATTGGTGGCAATTGGAAAGGGGAGGTACTCACGGTTGGAACGGTACCCAGGAAGACAGCAGGTGCTAGCAACGGCACTCTGGCAGCTCGGCGGCCGTGTAAACCAGGTGGTATCTCAATCGTTTATCACTGAAATCAGTTTGAAGGCACGGTATCACACAAGAGAAGCTAAGGAGGTTGGGACTAGGATGGGATGGCTGGTCGTACCGAGTTGTGCGCTATGCTCGGGCTGGCGTCCACGTCGACGTCCAAAATCCAGCCTTCCAAGTGTCCTACGTCTCGCTCCAGTGGATTGCGGTAACGTCCAGTTCTTCTCCAGAGATATCCGTCCAGTTTATGTGCGCTTTAGGTCCAAGGGCTCCTGATAACCTCTTAGCGGGTGGCGTGGTCCGTTCCAATCTTCGCTTATGTCGTCGAAATTGGGTTTTTCGGTCCGTCTCGGAGGAACAGCATGTAGCGGCGTACGTGATGATCGCTACGTTATCTTGTAGGCCTATTTTAGGATTTCAGGAGCTTTCAAAATGCAAAGGCGTGCGTGTCAAAAAGTATCTATTGTCTTAGTAAAAAAAGGTACATTAATCGAGGAGGGGGGTGAGGGGAACATCGAAATTGACGGTCATCGAAATGGAACACGGTGACCGCGTTCCACTTCTAACTCGGGCCCGAACACCCGGATTTGCTGGAATGTCGAGATAGTCTATTTATTTTTTATTTTTTAATTTATTTTATGTTTAGGAAAACTAGTGACTAAATGAATATAACTTAAAACTTAACACGTATAAAAAACATAGTAGTGGCTTGACTAAATTTGAATAACAACAGCCAGTCTTTTAAAGTTTCCACAGATAGCACCGGCATATTTAAAAAAGGAGACGAAAAACTAACTGTAATACATTTAAATCTAAATCTAATCTAATCTAAGGACCACCCAGGAATAGGCTCTGTAGTTATTGGTTACACTGCGGAATATTGAAAAATAATTTTGATAAGAGACCTCTCGCCGCACTCATACTGCCATGAAACTGTCATGAACACTTAACGAGTAGGTGCTGTAAACCCATCGTTGGGCGCAAACGACACACTCTCTACAGGAAGTCTCAAAATCAACGAACCGAAGAAAACCAAAAAACATCCGTCCGCCAAGGGCAAGTTCACCTGACCGCAGCGAGCGGAAGATAACATAGAGACCGCATTAGCCCTGAGAAATGACCTAACGAAAATGGTTCCTCTGTGGGCGGAGCTTACAAAATGGTTCCTCTCACGATTTAGTAGTTCGACAGACATGACCGAGAAAACGTCAATTTTGTCAAATTTTGTCGTGAATAATAAACTATAGAAAATGACTTCATGTGCCGTAAAATGATGCAAAAGCCGTGCTGATGTGCACCACAAAGCAGTGGGTATCGGTTACCATACGGAATTAATGTCTTGTAGCGTTTTTATTCACAGCTTTTAATAAACCCAAATAAAAATATGAAACTAACTTCTTCCCGTGGCTTTGCTTGAGGTCTTCGCCGTCTTAGTATGTTTTAACATGATAAATTCATCAGTGCGATTATCTTGGGCTCATAAAACGAAACTATAAAACTTTTACCCTCGGCTTTGCTTGCCGCCATTTCTTTTTTTTTTCGGAGATAATGTTGTATTGTTCGATTTTTACTTTCTTAGACTTCCTAAAGATCCTGCACGAAAACGGCGATGGGTAGAAGCAATCCGTCTGGAACGGAATGAACAGCATTGGATTCCGAGCAGACTTTCTTTTTTGTTATATCATGTAACGTTATTTATTGCCGTTACTCTTTTATTTTACACTGTCCGATCATAACCGACGTTATCGGTTTCTCTAAGTATCGGGCGGTGTAAATCACTGGCAGTGCCCTACCGCGCTGGTCTGGTGGCCATGTTGGATCGACGCTTGCATCGTCATTCTCCTCCGGGCTACGGCAGCAGGCGCGCGCGCACTATATCGCCGTGGCCACTGCCGCTCTAAATGTCCGGAGCTGGATCCTACCTCGTCGCACCTTGCGCTATTCGAGCATTAATTTAAAATGTAATACATTAAATTTTGTGTCGTGTGCCCCCGCTAATTGGGTAAGTGTGAGCAAATTACTTTACTAGAAATAAGTAGGTACTTGACGATTTTGTGTTTCCTTTGTCTAATATCTTTTGTGCATTTAGCTTTTATCATGCTAAAAGCCTTTTCCCATTCATTTAATTATCTTTTACGCCGGTCAATGATGCTAAATCATCGTTCACCGCTTTCATGGACTTTGACCGTGAGCGATGTCATCATGGCCGCTTGCAAAATGCTTTTCACCTTTCCATTTTAAATTATTTTCATTTAATTTCATCAAACCTTTTATTAATTGAATTCATTCACGCTTGCTAGCAATCTTTTATGCATTTAAAATATTATTTTGCAACTAGCTCGCATTTTCAGTTGTTTTATAAAATGTCTAGTTAATGTGTAAAAATAATTATAGTTTCCCCGTTCTGGTTTTGTGTACCGCCACACGCTTGCTACTGCTGGACCTGTTTCTTCTGCTGTTGGTGGCGCTGCACGAAACCAGAGCATTCCGAACCTGGAATTCACTTTGTGGAAATTTCCTAATTCCAGGGTTCCACGGCACGGCTACAAATGTAGCCTCTTCTCTGCACGGCTGGAAAACCGGCCCACCTACTTCTTGGCCGCGTTACGGCCCCTTGCAATCTTTTCTACTCTTCTCTTCACGTCGGCTGCCTAACACCTGCGCCCGACCACCACCTGCCTGGCACTTCTCTCTGCGGGTCTACCACCTTCAGCGAACCAGGACAGTACTAGTGACGTGTTAGTTCAACGCTGATTGAGAAACTGATTAGGCCCTCTTTACTTTCGACCTTAGTTCTTCGACTTTGTAGCCGGTAGCACTTTTATAAACTACCCACTTTTATATTTTTATTAAAATTACTTTAAGGCGCTGTGCATAGTGAATCGCCCGCGCGCAACGAAAAATGCACGTAATCGATTCCTGTATCAAATACACTAAAAAAATCGAAAATGTTCACATATCAAACCCTAGAATAAGGTGAGACCTATCTAACACAGCCAGTTTTGTGTTGAGATTCGTAAACGTATTGAAGATATTTTTGATGAAAAAAAATAGGCGGCGCATTTTTTTTCAAACAAAATATCTTGCAATCTGTTATGGATATCAACACAAAACTGGCTGTTTTAGATAGCTCTCACCTAATTCTAGGGTTTGATATGTGAACATTTTCGATTTTTTTTGTGTATTTGATACAGGAATCGATTACGTGCATTTTTTTTGCGCGCGGGCTAATTCACTATGCCCAGCGCCTTAAATTCTGATCGCGTCTTTCTATTTTACTTACTTACCGCCTCTTCAAGGCATTTCGTGACAATCATTATCATCATCAGCCCTTTAACACCCACTGCTGAGTAAAGGCCTCTTCATGCTTACGCCAACTCTCACGATCCTGTGCCAGGCGCAACCACGGTTTTCCGAGTGTAAAGTCTAAAGAGTTGGGCTATGTCGTCGGACCATCTGGCTGGTGGTCTGCCAACCGATCTCATCCCCTTGGGGTCGCCATTCCGCAATGAACTTTGTCCATCTGCCATCGGTACGTCTCGCCAGGTGTCTTGCCCACTTGTGATATTAACAATCAAATAAACATTAGACAATATTAGGTACCTATATGTATAACCGCAGATTTATTCGAAAACAGACAAACATACAGATTTTCTGTTTATATATATAGAAACTTTTACAGTTCACGATGACAGATTATCAAATATAATCTGTGCAAAGCTTTTGACCTCTGCAGCATGGCATGACGCTGTCACTGTGAAAAGCCCAATGACATCAATGGCGCGTAAACAATTAACCAATTAAGGAGTTTCCTATTTTCTTATTGGTTTAAAATATTTTTGACAACGCAACCTGCGCGCGTAGATGCGTGTGCCGTGTTAGAGGATGGTTTTTTCTTGAAGAAGTTGTTCCATGTTATCCAGTTCGCTGCCTGACCGACAGTGACCTATTTATTTTGCACATAGCGGCGAGTCGACGGAGTTTTGCAAAAGCAAACCCTTTACAGAGGTGGAGGGTGTGTGTGTGTGTGTGTGTGTGTGTGTGTGCGAGTGTGTGACCGAAATAGCAAGATTTCATTAGTTATGCATTAGACAAAGCATCATCTTCGATTGGCGTCGCAAAAGTGCGGCGCGCTTTGACCTCTGCCACCTTTCTTGCTCTGATTGGTACTCCGCGGCCTCCGCGCCGTTTTAAACTAAAAGGAGACAATAAAAAAATATAAAAAAAATGTATTGGGAAATAAACTTGAGCTTTTGCCAAAGTCGTAGAACAAAAGTTGTTGGAAATCACATTTTAAAGTTGGGGTGTCTGAGGTTTAAAGCTATTTAAAAATTGCCCTGTATATCTGAGGGTTGTATTAATAGTGGTCAGCTCAAGCTCAAATAGGTGATCAGAAAACAAAATGAATCGATCTTGAGTAGCTGTCAGCATATTAATAGACACTAGCTTGACCTTGACATTGACATTGGCACAGCCTTCTTTATCTCTCAAGCCATGCTGTTAAGTTTGGCAACCTCGCATTTAAGGACTGCGTGAACCGGTTGTCTGTCTTGTAAGACTATCTAATAATTATTTTTCCAGCGACTTAATAAATCGTTATCCCGTGGGAAAGAAAACGTAGATAAAGGTCTTTCTTCTCTCTTTAGACTTGAGTCGTAATTCGACTTACAGCAGGGCACACAACACCAGCGAGGCATTTTAAAATAAATTCATGATTTAATGTTGTGTTACGATTGGTTCTCTAGGATCAAATTGTAACTACAAATCGTAACTAAAACTATGAAAATACTCTAAAAACATACCTTAAGCTGGCAAGTCAAGTTAGGCTGTTTTAAAGCAATGAATAACTAATAAATTACTTAATTTTCACTCCCAATATCAGCCACACAACAAATCAAAACAAATCCTTACGTCAAATGAAGATGACGTATTATCCAGCTAACTTAAAACTACAAGAAAAATGGTATAAAAACAAACAGCATAACTGCCATGTTATTTAGCCGGGTATGTATTATGTGACTAAAATTAATGGTTTCCAGCCAGAGTTGAAGTTAGTGAGACTCGGATTAGTTTTAATTTGGTCGTACTATCATAATGGCTTCTGACAGACAGTGCACTGCGTAAACCGGTTCACGGGCGACGTTGCCAGGACTTGCACAGCACGGCTTGAGAGTCAAAGAAGGCTGTGACATTGGCCAAGGTCTATAGTCGGCTAATGTTAATGTCAAGCTCAAGCTAGTAATGCCACCCTAAATATTCTGTGAATATTTCAAGCATCTGCCTGCTGCCGTTATCAATATCGAGCAAAAAAATCACGTTTGTTGTATGGGAGCCCCCTTTTTTATTTTATTCTCTTTTTTGTATTTTTTGTTATAGCGGCAACAGAAATAGGTACATCATCTCTGAAAATGTCAACTCTCTAACTATCACGGTTCATGAGATACAGCCTGGTGACAGACGGACCGACACACAGACGGACAGTGGAGTATTAGTAATAGGGTCCCGTTTGGCACCCTTCGGGTACGAAACCCTAAAAAAACACGCAAGCAATAATAAAATAATCATAAATAAAATCAATGAGTTACTTACTGTTTGTTATAGCATTTAACAGTCACCAATATACACACGATGTTGGCGATCGTAGATAATATAATCATTAAACTGTACAAACACACCCACACTACTTGTTGATATCGTTCGAAGGTGTTTTTTTCAATCATTTTTATTTTATCTTTTCCCGAGAACACTGCTTATACTATTATAATTTTTATTTGGATATTTACAAGATTTACAAAGACAATTTAAGTTAAATAGAAATAAGACTAACCTAATAAATAATCTAAAACTGCTTATATAATAATTTTCAAATAAGTCCAAACATTGATTTGAGAATTTACCGGAAATACGAAATTATAAATTATTATCATGTAACTATTTAATTTTGTATAGAACACATTAATAAATTCAGTTGACTGGACCATGGAACACATGGTAAGTTCTTGTCTACTTCCGTCGTTACACTGACTGACGCGGCGAGCTCCAAGCATCGCATCGCAATAGAGCAGCAAGCTCCGCCTGCCTTGTACAGTCAGCCACACGCTAGGATACCCCTTTTTGTTCTATTGTCGCCCTTATGCGCTGTCAGAGATACCATGGGGTATCCCAGAGTGTGGCCGACTGTAGGTACGTCATGTTAAACTAACAGGTAATCACGAGTTACGCTCGATGAAAGTGGTGGGGGATGTCTGCACATACAATCGCCATCTGTCTGAGATACAAAATGACTTCTGAATGAATTCAAGGTCAGCGAAGTAAATTCAAGGTCAGCGAAATGAATTCAAGGTCAGTGAAGTGAATTCAAGGTCAACGAAGTGAATTCAAGGTCAGCGAAGTGTCATCAAGGTCAGCTAAATGAATTCAAGGTCAGCGAAGACAATTCAAGGTCAGCGAAGTGAATTCAAGGTCTGCGAAGTAAATTCAAGGTCAGCGAAGTAAATTCAAGGTCAGCTAAGTAAATTCAAGGTCAGCGAAGAGAAATCAAAGTCAGCGAAGTGAATTCAAGGTCAGCGAAGTGAATTCAAGGTCAGCGAAGTAAATTCAAGGTCAGCGAAGTGAATTCAAGGTCAGCGAAGTAAATTCAAGGTCAGCGAAGTGAATTCAAGGTTAGCGCTCATTACTCGTGAGTCGTGCGTGACACTACCTGTACCTCTACAAACTGTCGTACATTTTCGTTTCCTGCCTTTTACAGAACCAACACGAAAGCATTTTTATTTTTTCTAACACCCTTGCGAAAGCAACATTACATTTAGAAGGTTCAAAAGTAGCCCGGAACAGGGCTTACACCCGCGACCTTTGGCATACCGTAGGTACGCCACCAAGTAACTGTCAATGCGAATCAGTATCTTATAGTTGTTAGTGGTTATAAATATACGACACGACTGAGAGTTAAACGAGGTAGGTACGAGTAGGTAGATAGGTAGATAGGTAGGTAGATAGATAGATAGCAACGATTTATGTTTACCAAAAATTTATTGTACCCTTTCAAACAAATAAAAATCGATTCAAGTAAAAAAAGTTAACAAAGAAAAAAATTATACGGGTCGGGAGTGCCTCCTCCTTTTTTAAATTCGCTTAAAAAGATCCTGGCAGAATAAAAAAAAAGCATTTTTCAGTTTGAGTAAACAGTCCACAGATGGGCGCCACCACCTAGTAAAGACTCAAATGTGATAATGTTTATAAACTCGCATCAACAGGTAGATGCAGTCGGCCACACGCTAGGATACCGCTTGTCGTTCGATTGGCGCCCTCATGCCGCGCGGTAAGAGCTAGCACGTGGGGCCGACCGTACCTGCAGTCAACACGCCCCCCGCGTGCCACCCCCCGCCCACTTTTTACCCGACTACGCGAAGCAAAAAGGAGGGTTATGAATTTATGTATGTATGCGTGTATGTGTGTATGTATGTATGTCTGTGTGTTCATCTGTTCCCTCGCAGAGCCTAAACTACTCGGCCGATTTCAACAAATGAGGTGTTGTTGGATTTGTCTTAATCTCCCAGGTGACATAGGATAGTTTAATTTTGAAAAAAAAACAAAATGGCGGTGGTGCTGCGCCCTAAAGCGGTGGACCTAAAAATAAAAATTATAGGATACCATCGTCATGGATATCAAATAAAAGGGCTTTAAAAGACCTTTTCAAAAATTTATAACACATGTAGTGTCATCATAACAAATAGAACAAAAAATACCAAAATGTGTTTTTTTGCCCTTCTTGGTTCTATTGTGGATGATCGTCCAAAAATTATTTACTAAAAAGCTAAAACCCGACTTCTAAAAGGCTTAAAACAAGACACGCTTATCCTTAAAATAGACTCGTAGATAATAGGCTTTTTTCGGGTTTTTTTTTTTTGTTGTTTATGAAGACGTCTCTAGATGGCGCTATTCGTCTCACCATAGAAAATGGAGTTTAGCCAGAAAAAATGTCAAAGTCTGTCCACAGACTGTCTATTGGTCTGTGCCGAGGTTTTTTCACAGATAACTACCCCGCCGCGCGCCGCTTGCTTGCTCTTGCTCGTAATTTTTGTTTCACAAATTCACAAGTGTATCCGTCCACGGATTTTCATTAAAAATTATAAGTGCTTTTGTACATCCTGTACAAGTCATGTATGGGAAGTGTTGTGTTTTGGATTGAATGGAGAAACCAGTTTAGCCTAGGCCAAACTAGTCTAGCCCTATTTGAGTAGGGGTATTACAGATTATACTTATTTATGCTAGCCTAGTACTAACCCGCCGTAATTATCTGAACAGTAGGGAACGCATTTAAAGGCCGAATTTGAAAAAGTCTACATTCAAAAAGTCTACGGTATATCCGATTTTGTCCGGTTTGAAGGACCACTCGAAAACAAAAAGAGGTAGGTAGGTATGTCAGTGTGTCGCCAACCGAACCTACTGACCTAACCTTTGTTTTAAATCTTTTTCGACTGTCTGTCACACTTCCAGGAATACCCTGTATGTTTAACACGCTTTATGTCGGTTTTTAGAACACCTATAAAAGTAAAAGGCCTGGTTTCGGGGTTCTTAAGGGGTTCGAAAATTTCGTTATTTTTGCGCTAAACCTCTTAGTTTACGAGATATGGTAACAATCGGTAACATTCATACCTAATCGTTCTTCAATATCAGCTCGGGCTAGGCTATACTAGTTTATCCTGGAGCGTACAATATTCTTGCTAGGCCAGACTGGATTGGCCTAGGCTAAACTGGTTTCTCCATACGAGCTTCGGCTAGACTAATTTGGCCTAGGAAATACCGGTTTATCCATACGAGCTTCGGCTAGACTAGTTTGGCCTAGGCTATACTGGTTCGTTCATACGAGCTTAGGTTAGACTGGTTTGGCCGAGACGAAACTAGTTTATCATGAAATCGGGTTTGGCCGGTAACATAATTCAACAGAAATGGCAAGAAAATAAGGATTATTAGGGGTCAGGGCCCTTAGCCTGTAACGCAATGGCGGGTCAATGGCGTCCCGGCAGAAGGACAAAACCGGGCTCTCCTCGTTTTTCTCCTACAACCAGAGAACTAATCCTCTAGAATTAGAATCAAAATATTCTTTGCTGTTCTACAAAAACATTAAAAGGACAGACAGCGTTAGCAAATCGTATTTAAAGTCGTCACCTGACAGCCCATTTTGGCACCATTGTGTTACAGGCTAAGGGCCCAGGTCAAGCGGTTGGTCAGGTGATTATTTTCCATCGCAACTTAAATACCACCCGATGCGACGGTACGCCACCCGACGCGCGCAGACTTAGCTGGCGTTCTTTTTGGTTATCTGTGATCTAGTTTGACATATATTCTTACTAAAATACAGCGCCATCTAGAATTTTTATTATAACTAAAGGAAAAAACCCTATTAATCGTAGTCGGAGGACAACACATTCGCATACGATTAATTATGTAAGAGTCTTTTTTAAGGATAAGCGGGTCTTGTTTTAAGCCTTTTAGTAGTCGGGTTTTAGTTTTTAACTTCTATTTTACCTGTGGCGTGTTGTATTTCAAACATTCTCCAGAGCTGCCACTGCGGGTGCCGCAGCTGCGTCGGCGGTTAGGCAGAAAGTATTAAAATATGTATAGTCAGCTCATGAGCCATTATTTGATCGTGCCACTAGCTGTGGAGACAATGCGGCTGTGGAGTCCATTCTACGGTAGTAGTGTCGATCAGTGGAGAGGATTTTTGGTTGATGGAGTTCTATCCAGTGGTTAGTCCCGGCGTTTAGCAGATGTTCTGCCACAGCGGATTTGTACTGCCAGAAGTGGAACAGTACTTAGTTTATAGTATCTCAACTCCCTTCATCCAAAAATCTGGTTCTCCAACTGGAGAAGGACAGATCAATCTCGTCCTTGGACGTGAAAATCATCGCCAAGTCAGATGGTTCCTTGGGGCACACTGTATACTGGAAACCAACGCACACTGACAGGTACTTGCACGCCACCTCACATCATCACCCACGTCACCTTCAATCTGTTATATCGTCACTGACGAACAGAGCCTTCAACATATGTGACCCTGAACACTTAGAAGGAGAACTTAAACATGTTCAGGAGGTACTAAGAAAGAATGGGTACAAAGTGAGTAGTAGGCAATAGCAAAAACCTAAGAAGGAAAGATATCCTGAAGTGAGCAGACAACCAGCTTTTCTGCCTTTTATACGAGGAGTTACGGATAAAATTGGATCAGTACTGAATAAATACTCCATGAAGACTGTATATACACCGTACTCCAAGTTGTCTAGTCAACTGCGGACGCCAAAGGATGTCTTACCCTTGCTATCTGCGGGAGTCTATAAGATAGACTGCAGCTGTGGGAACTCCTATATTGGCCAAACAAGACGCTCTATCGCCGAAAGAGTCAAAGAGCACATAGCTGCGGTGAAAAATAGACAGCCGAATAAATCCGCTGTGGCAGAACATCTGCTAAACTAACCACTGGATAGAACTCCATCAACCAAAAATCCTCTCCACCGATCGAAACTACTACCGTAGAATGGTACGGGAGGCGATCAAGATCAAAAAGCATAAAAATTTCAATCGGGAGGATGGTTTCAAACTATCACCAACGTGGAATCCAGTGTTACATAAATTTAAGTCACGCGATTTATTTTCGGACATATCCGCCGATACTGTGAGTGTTGTGTGCCGGCCCACTGCAAATGACAATAGTGATATGAGGGTAGTTTCCCAACTGTCACCACAATAATTAAAACACTCTCCGCTCCAGTCTACCCGCGACCACGGCAGCTGTAACGCGGCCGAAACGTCGGGATAAATAAGGTAATTAATTTGCCTAAAAACAAATCGCTATTCAACCCGTTTCGAATACAATAATTAAAAGGACCGACCGCATTAATAAATCGTAATTGAAGCCGTGAACTTTGAGTCCATTATGGCATCATTTCGTTACAGGCTAAGGCCCCTGGACCACAATAGCCGCAGAATGGCTTAGATGGAAGAAACATAAAGAGGCATTACTGCGATGACATTCTAATACAAATGGACAAACTGTTCCGTACAATAACCAAGTCGAAACATGGCACACGCTAATTTCACCCTATTATGCTTCGACTGACTTTTTGTTTCTACATTGCTGCTGACACTTCAAGCCCTCAAAATGTATTGTGTCACTAAGCGGAAATGTAAATCAATCACGCAGTTTGAAGCTACGTAAGTTGATTTTTGAAGTTTATTGGAATAAAGATAACAGTGGAGTAGCAATAGCCTATTTTAGTTTTTTGTTATGGGGAAAAAAAATCTGTTCCATGTTGCGGATATTATTTTAAACAGTTTATATTCAAAACTATGAAAAATAGGCAGGTAAGTATAATTTGTAAATAGCTTTTTTCCTGAAACATGTCAACCCCTAAATGTAATTTTCAACAACTTTTCGAATAGCTCGATAGCTTCTAAGAAAATAATAACAGCGAAGTTTAAAAAACCAGGTGATACAAATCTACTTATTTATTCAGCCCGTAAATAAAGCCCACTGCTGGGCATAGGCCTCTTCCTTTTCACGCCAACCCCCTGGGTCTAATGCCAATCTCGTCCATTGTCCTCCCGCTGTTTTGACATTGTCATCGAGCTTTCGGTCTACACACCGACCCTCGACCCATTCTAGGCCACCATTCCGTGACGCCCTAGTCCACCGTTGGTACTCCCGCCTAGCCAGATATTTTTGACTTTGGTCTTCTGCCGAATGAAGAGGGTGAAGTATTCGTGTATCAGTGTGGCGGGGCCTGGGGCCTGAGTCTGTAACGCAACGGTGCCAAAAAGGGCTCCCAGTTGACAGCATCAATTACGATTTATTCATGCTGTGTCGGTCCTTTTTTTTTGTTATAAGTACAGGAAATATTATTCTGATTCAAATTCTAGAGGATTAGTTCGCTGGTTGTAGGGGAAAAACGAGGAAACCCCTGTTTTGTCTTTCTACTTATACTGGGACGCCATCGACACGCCATTGTGTTACAGACTTAAGCCCCTGGTAGTTATATTATTTTAACTAAAGCATATCCCATCATCTTACTCAGTAAACTGGCAGGTCGAACTGTCATGTTAGTGAAAATGCCTGCCCCTTTTCAACTGACTAAGGATAGAGCAAGAACTGTGCGAAAAATTTTAGTCCTTAGAATTTTTACTTTACAAAAGGAGTCTCCATTGTTTTATTTTCTGACTATGTTCTTGAAGCATCATTTTGTCTATCTCTTTCTGACCCGCGGGAGAGAAAGAAACAGGAACATTTGTTTACAATCAATGGTTTTTATTGAAAATTTAATAGTTTCCTTTTAATATTTGTACCTTTTCTCCGGTTATCATATGTAAATAATATTATTTAACCGATGGTAGGTCACACCATATTTATTTTTCATCGTCAAGGTGTTATTTCGGCACTTTGTTGTACCACATTTTGGCATGTTGTCAGCTGAGTAGTCATCAAACGTCTAATGAAAATATTGTGCTTATACTGAATTTAAGCACAATTTTGCAGTTACGTTTTTCGAGCGCCTATGAGTTGTCCATTTGTATTGGAATGTCATTGTTACTGCGATGACATTTGGAATGTCATTGATTACGACTATATAATTATTCAGTGGACAAATAAATGTTGAAGAAGAATCTTACCTGTTGATTGGTGGCGAAGTTTGACTGAGACGTGCACAGTGTCTGGCTGATCGAGCTGTAGGCAACCAACATTATTGACGCTGTAACAAAAATAAGAAATTATTTAGTACTTCCTAGATCTAGTTAAATGTAAGCTCTTATACCTAAATGTGATCGGTGTTTTAAAAAGCAGGCAATCTCATTGAAAAACAAGTCATCTCAATCTGTCGTTCGTAAGTCGCAATATAAATTTTATGGGAAATTCAAGCCACATACCTAGTTTTTTTTTGGCCACGATCAAACTTTTCATTTTATAAGTAAGCCACGGGAAAATAATATAGCTTCTAATAAACTAATTCGTCTTTTTTACATCGCCAACTAAATATTCCAAAGAAAGCGTCAAGTAAAGTTCAACAATTACTCGTATTTTAACTTGTCCACTGATTTATCTATTGCAACCTGATTTACTAACTCGGCCACGGATTTTACAACCCATTACCATTATACGTTTTACAGCTTCAACATAAGCTCCTCAAAAAATATAATTCAAGCTTCAATAGACAGTCTCATATATTATAACTTAGCATGTAAATTAATACATCATATTATTATTCTTTTATTGTGAAAAAAGCCACTATACGATTTAGGACTCGATAGCGACCAGCCATTTGCACCAATCAGAGAGCGCCATTCGATTCACGCACTGACAAGTAGTCGCGTGTATTTGTGACTACGTATCAGTTGCGTTTTTTTACATAATCTTCTTCCAGAAAAATGCTCCTATCGAAATAAAAAAAATACAGGCAGGTGCGCCTTTTTTCCTCGTTCCGAATATGTATGTAACTTAATTTTGGCAAAAATGTCAGTTGCGTCTTTTTTTCTTATGACGGCAGTATCTTTATTTTAATTACTATACGTAAAATGATGGTATTTCAAAGTACACGAAGTGATTTAAAAAAAAAGTATTTTTATTTGTTTTCCCTCAATAGTTCCAGGGTATTTTAGTGGCCATAATTTACTATTTGATAACAATTTTAGGTAAATTTTGACGATCAATGTAGGTCGAGATACATTTTAAACGCACTGAGTAGGTACTGAGTTATACAATTAGAAACTCATTGAATAACATTTTTGGTGTCATATATTAATATTTTAGAAGTTTACTGCTTGAGTGCATATTACAAATTTAGTTGCCAAAAAATAACCACGATGCGGAGTTGTATTTAAAGTGTCTTATGTCATACAAGTTATCTAGAGGCTAAAATAGTATTATTTAGATATAAAGATTTTTAGAGGCGTATAATGCTATTAAAAAGAAGTCTATTTAATTACAACCCAAATGTTTTTAGGTATATTTTGTGTTTCTGTCTTATAATAAAATTTATGTACACAATTTCAGAATAAAAGTGATTAAAACGGGTTGTAATTAAACCGACTTCTTTTTAATAGCATTATACGCCTCTAAAAATATATATTGCCTTCTAAATTAATAAGTCAGCCACAATCAACGTGCGTCTAAATAATACTATCTTAGCCACTAGATATCTTCTATGTGAGACACTATAAATACAATTCAGCTCGGTGGTTATTATTTAGCATCTAAATTTGTAATATGCATTCAAGCAATAAACTTCTAAAATACTAATATATGACACCAAAAAAGTATTCCAATTACCTAGCTTCTAATTTTATAACTCAGTACGTTCAAAATTTAACTCGACCTACATTAATTGATCGTCAAAATTTAACTAAAATTGTAATCAAATAATACGTTATGGCCACTAAAATACCCTTCAGTAGAAGGGAAATAAAATTAAAAAAAAATATCGTGTAAGTACTTTGAAATATCATCATTTTACGTACAGTCATATTAATATAGTAGATAGATTACATAATCAAAATAAAAATAAACCATTATAGGATTATTAATGCAGCTTGCGCTTTAGTTGGCCTTCCATTCCACGTTTTTTTTTTATCCGACTGACCCAGAAGGAGGGTTATGTTTTTCGAGTGTAGGTATGTATGTTTGTATTTATCTATGTATGTACTATGTATATTTCGCTCTGTAGCCTAAACGACTTGATGGATTTGAGCTTGCCAAGTATTCCGTATTGTGCGAGTGATACTGTGTAAGTATATCAAAAGATTAAAAAAACAAAAATGGCCGAGGTTTTCTTTGTTATTTAAAGCATTTTTTTGTTTTAATTTTTTTTCGCAGTCGGATTTTTTGTTTATTAATCCAAGCGATTGCGCCTTTGCCTCTAATGGTGGCGTCACGTATTTCAGTCTGAATCGTACAGTGGCTTTTTTCACGATAAAAGAATATGATGTATTAATTTACATGCTAAGTTATATATAATATACAGGGTGTTAAAAGACCGCCAACAGACCCGAAAGCCACGCATACTAGACACCAAAACAAAGTACTTTTTCGATAAATTATTGCTGGGAAATGATTTTGGTTCATTTTGACATGAAGTTTATTGAGGTCGGATCGGAGGTCGGAATCTTCATAAAATGAAGTACGCTTCAAGAGCTTTCATTTGACATGAGTTTTATTGAGGTCGGACAATCTTCATAAAATGGGACAAATATGCCTAAAACAACATTTTTGCGGTCGTTTTTGACTAAGCTGCCAAAGAATACATTAAAGTAGGTACTCTTCAAGAGCTTTCATTTGACATAAAGTTTATTGAGGTCGGACAATGTAAAATGTCAACTGTCAGTGGGCCCAATATGCCCCGAAACACCACTTTCGCGCTCGATTTCGACTTAGCTGCCATAGAATAAATTGAAGTACTCTTCAAGAGCTTTCATTTTACATGAGTTTTATTGAGGTCGGACAATCTTCATAAAATGGGACAAACATGCCCAAAACACCATTTTCGCGCTTGATTTTGACTAAGCTGCCAAATAATAAATTGAAGAACTCTTTAAGAGCTTTCATTTGACATAGGTTTTATTGAGGTCCGATAATCTTCATAAAATGGGACTAATATGCCAAAAACACCATTTTTGCGCTCGATTTTGACTAA
Source organism: Zelleria hepariella (assembly GCA_949319315.1). Classification (NCBI taxonomy): domain Eukaryota; kingdom Metazoa; phylum Arthropoda; class Insecta; order Lepidoptera; family Yponomeutidae; genus Zelleria; species Zelleria hepariella. The sequence goes on along the minus strand of OX439379.1, from coordinate 208,440 downwards.
GCTGCCATAGAATAAATTGAAGTACTCTTCAAGAGCTTTCATTTGACATGAGTTTTATTGAGGTCGGACAATCTTCATAAAATGGGACAAATATGCCCAAAACACCATTTTCGCGCTCGATTTTGACTAAGCTGTCATATAATAAATTAAAGTACTCTTCAAGAGCTTTCATTTGACATGAATTTTATTGAGGTCGGACAATGTAAAATTTTTCATCAAGTGTCAACTGTCAGTGGGCCCAATGTGCCCATGGTCCTTTAGTTATAATAAAAATTCTAGATTGCGCTGTCATAAAGTAAGAATAAATGTCAAACCAGATCACAGAGAACCAAAAAGATCGCCAGATAAGTCTGCGCGCGTCGGGTGGCGTACCGTGGCGTCGGGTGATATTTTGTGTATTAAGTATTTAAGTTGCGATGGAAAATAATCAACTGACCAACCGCTTGACCTAACCCCTAATAATAACCGGTATAGCCTAGGCCTAACTAGGTAGTCTAGCTGAAGCTCATATGGATAAACCGGTATTTACTAGGCCAAACTTATCTAGCCGAAGTTCGTATGGAGAAACCAGTTTAGCCTAGGCCAATCCAGTCTGGCCTAGCAAGAATAATAATGTACGCTCAAGGATAAACTAGTATGGCCTAGCCCGAGCTGATATTGACGAATCATTAGGTTTGAATGTTACTATATCTCGTAAACTAAGAGGTTTAGCGCAAAAATAACGATTTTTGAACCCCTAAATAACCCCGAAACTAGGCCATTTACTTTTATAGGCACCGAACTTAATCCCATAGAATCCGCATTACGTATAAAATCACAATAAAAAAAACTTGTCCCCACAGAAACAAATGATATCAGCAATAGAACAATACGAAACATCATTTCGACCATATTATTATGTCTAATATTCGAATGTCAACCTTATTGCATTAGCGTACAGTTTTACTTTAATTGCATGGACTACGAGCAAATAAGCTCCCAAAGGCAATTTGGGCATCTATTTTTCGAGACACATTTCAGAGTTCTAGTTTTGTATCTAGTTTTTATCTAGTTTTCTCATGTTGTATCTAGTTTTATCCTTCATCGAAGTTTATAGGTGTTCTAAAAACCGACACAAAGGCTGTTAACATACAGGGTATTCCTGAAAGTGTGACAGACAGTCGAAAAAGATTTAAAACAAAGGTTAGGTCAGTAGGTTCGGTTGGCATAGGTACCTCTTTTGGTTTTCGAGTGGTCCTTCAAACCCGACGACAAAACTTGTGAAACAAAAATTACTAACAAGAGCAAGCAGCGCACGGCGGGGTAGTTATCTGTGAAAAAACCTCGGCACAGATCAATAGACAGTCTGTGGACACACTTTGACATTTATTCTGGCTAAACTCCATTTTCTATGGTAAGATGAATAGCGCCATCTAGAGACGTCTTCATAAACAACAAAAAAACCCGAAAAAAGCCTATTATACAGGGCGTCCCACGGCTGTGCCACATGGAGGGAAAGTACCTTAAATATTGTAGATGGAACATTTTACTGAAAGAAGACATTATTTTAATTTAAAAAACAATTTAAACTGCATTCATAGATATTGAAATAATTACATGGTTGAACCGGGAATCGAAACCGTTACATGAGAAAAATAATTACCCTGTAGTTTTATCATACCGATCGAAAGGCTTCATGATAAGGATAATTTTTTGCTTAATAACATAGTGTCAGAAATAAGAGGAAGACCATGAATTTTAACATTTACCTTGTAGTATGCAACAAATCGAGCCGTATTCTGAGCCGAAAGACGCGTAAAATTTTATCCATCGCAATGCGACTGGCTGATTATAAAGAAATAATTCAAAAATGTGTTTCATTTTCATACTTTTATTCTTTTGTCACTGTGATTTTCATTGATAAATTGATTAATGTTGTATTAAAAATGTTAAAATTTATGGTCTTCCTTTTATTTCTGACACTATGTTGTTTAGCAAAAAAATATCCTTATGATGAAGCCTTTCGATCGGTATGATAAGGGTAATTATTTTTCTCATGTAACGGGTTCGATTCCCGGTCTAACCATGTAATTATTTAGATATCTATGAATGCAGTTTAAATTGTTTTTTAAATTAAAATTATGTCTTCTTTCAGTAATATGTTCCATCTACAATATTCAAGGTACTTTCCCTCCATGTGGCATAGCCGTGGGACGCCCTGTATAATTATTATTTATTTTCGTTCAACCTTCGTCCGCGCTGACTTTACGCGGGCGAAAATTGATAGCTAGGTATACCCCTGACTGACGTCGATAGCGGGGGAAAAATAGAGCTGCAACTTTTTATCTTAGTCAGCGCGCACGAAGTCGCGGGTAACAGCTAGTCATTTTATAATTAGTTCGAAGCTTAGCTGTGGCTAAACTGAACATTTTTTGACAATAAAATAATAATTTCTATTTGAATAAGGCTGTAGGTGCAGAACTTTTACATTACCTGGTAGCGCGAAGACTACTATAAATCGGATTATACCGAACTGCTTTCTTGTAAATAAGTCAGGCCACTCCTCTGCACAGGAAAACTGTATCTCCGATTTCTAGAAACAAAAGACAGCATCACTGTATTGTTAGATAACACTATGGCATGGTATTAAGCTCTCACGCTTTTTTTCAGTCCGAAACAATGTTGCCAGCACTTTATTCAAAATGTTCCTCGTTTGTTAGTGCAATCATTTGCATTTTTTCAACAAGTTTTCATTCAGAACTACGCAAAAAACTTTAACGATGTATAGGTAAAACTACCTTTTTCGTTTTAAAAATTAGGTTTATAAACTAGTGGTTCACTTCGAACTATGAACTATGACTCCATATCTCAGTAACCCCTCAACCGATTTGACTCATGTTGGAAACAAATTTCTACCAAATTCCATGACGATCCGACTACATTTACTCAATTTATCGTCGAACGAACACTCATACATTCATACATACGAGTACATACATACAAACATACAAACGCCGGATTGTTCAAGTAGACTCGGAGAACATTGTTCGCTTCGCTCGCTCGTTCAAATTAGCACTTTAGTCCTCCAAAGATACATTGTAACGTTATAATAATAATATAAATGCTTTAATTTCGGAAAACACGGTTCCATATCACAAAAAATACAATATACAAAGTCACAGTAGACACAAAAAATTAATAGTAATAATTTAGTATTTAAAAAAGGCTCATAATGTTATAATAATAAAAGGTTATAAAGGTGTTGTTGCACGATAGTATGGAGCTCAGGCTAAGACTGAAATTAAACAAGGACCAGAAAAGAAAGACTATTAATTGAATGCTATACCATATTTTAACAACCAATCCTCAATATCTTTATTAGGTTCCATGTATAAATGTTTTCATTTGATTGCAATGCAACACACACTCCACACTGACAATATGGTGAACTCTGTGGTGAGCCGTGTGCACAGAATAGTGGAGCTGTCAGCTGTAAAAGTCACAGACACATCAACACACACCAACATGCACCCCACGCCACGAACGAAACACCACAGATAAAATTCGCAACGGAGGGAAACCTTCCAAAACCAGAACATAAAGGTTGCGCGTTAATAAAAAAATAAACTTCTGTCAATAACTTACGCATAAAGCTTGTTAGATATGAGGATCTATGTCTCGAATGGCAAGTTTTACGCTATATTTGAATATTGTTATGTTTGTATTTAGGGTAAAAAATATTGTTTTAAAATCAAAAGCATTTACCTCGCTCGTGTAAAGCAGTATCTGAACGCCTGTAATGGAACTTTCATGAAAACCAAAACTGTTCCGTAAACCAAAATCTTTTAGGTAGTAGATACTGTTCAGGGGATTTTTCTCTTTGATATTGTCGGGTCATGGTAAACTTTCAATAAATTGCAAAGTAAAAAATAAAAAAGGGCCCATAATGAAACAAAACCTTTAACGTTCTGTTTTTATATTGACACCGTCCGATCATAACCGATACTTATCGATTTCTCTAAGAATCCGGCGGTGTGAATCACTGGCAGCGCCGTCTAGTGGCCATCTTGGATGGACATTAGACTTGCACGTTTTGTGTCCGGAGAGGGAAAAGAATGGTATGTTTACTTTTCACTCCGAACTACTTCACTCCTTTAGTTTACTAGTTCCATTTAGTTCCGAGGCTCCTTTGTTTCCTGTATGTATCATATTCTATTTCGTACCGAACGTTCCGGACGAGTTATAAAGACAATCGGAACTACTCATTAACATGAATACCTACAAACAAAATTATCCTTAGACGCACCGACTTAAAGTCTACTTTCACTTACTTACCTTACATTAGAACTAGACCCGGAACTATGAACTATGATGATGCGAAATTGCCAATCAAATGAGGCCTTACTTGTAAGACGTAAGCTCCATTTTTGCATTTTGCTGTCTGTTCTGCTAACCTTGAGCAAGAGTGCGACGAAAATATATTTTTAAAGCAGTAAGAATCGTTCGTTCCGGGGGCCCGCCTTGCTGGAGTGAGGCGAAAGGAAAATAATACCATACGCTGGTAAGACAGAGATGATGGAACTGGATGGAACTATGAACGATTTGAGCGAGCTTGTAACGGGCGAGAAGCGTAGTTCCAGGAGTGGTGGAAGCGTATCATTTGAACGACTCGCTCCAGAACTACCCAAGTCTAATCGACATTGTCGATCGTTATTGTCCTCCGGGCTACGGCAGCAGGCGCGCGCGCACTATATCGTTATTCTCCTCCGGGCTACGGCAGCAGGCGCGCGCGCACTATATCGTTATTCTCCTCCGGGCTACGGCAGCAGGCGCGCGCGCACTATATCGTTATTCTCCTCGGGGCTACGGCAGCAGGCGCGCGCGCACTATATCGTTATTCTCCTCCGGGCTACGGCAGCAGGCGCGCGCGCACTATATCTTTATTGTCCTCCGGGCTACGGCAGCAGGCGCGCGCGCACTATATCGTTATTCTCCTCCGGGCTACGGCAGCAGGCGCGCGCGCACTATATCGTTATTCTCCTCCGGGCTACGGCAGCAGGCGCGCGCGCACTATATCGTTATTCTCCTCCGGGCTACGGCAGCAGGCGCGCGCGCACTATATCGTTATTCTCCTCCGGGCTACGGCAGCAGGCGCGCGCACTATATCGTTATTGTCCTCCGGGCTACGGCAGCAGGCGCGCGCGCACTATATCGTTATTCTCCTCCGGGCTACGGCAGCAGGCGCGCGCGCACTATATCGTTATTCTCCTCCGGGCTACGGCAGCAGGCGCGCGCGCACTATATCGTTATTCTCCTCCGGGCTACGGCAGCAGGCGCGCGCGCACTATATCGTTATTCTCCTCAGGGCTACGGCAGCAGGCGCGCGCGCACTATATCGCCGTGGCCACTACCGCTCTAAATATCCGGAGGTGGATAATACCTCATCGCACCTTGCATTTAATTTAAAATGTAATGGATGATACTTCAAAGAAGCGTTCTTCGTTGATATCCATGGCTTTTATTTTTTCTCATCGTTGGTGAAAACCAAAAATACAGAGGAAAAAAGGGCTTAAAAACTAGCCAATATGTCGAAGATACACACCTGTAGGCTTTATAGGATAATCAGAAAAAAATCTTCTAATTTGACAGGCCATGGATATCAAAAAATATGCCATGGATATCAAATAGTGTCCAAAATTAATATAAACAGTAATTTCAGTGGTATATAAATGCTTGATTTAGCTTGATTGTCCCTCATGAACTTTCACAGACTTAAACAGGTCCTTATTGAAACAAAAATATATAAATACAGCATCATAATAATCAAACCAAAGTAATCCAATTTTTAAACATCTATACTTATTATAAAACCCTAGCGAAGTCAATTCTGTACTTGAATATTTTTAGAAAAAAACTAGCAGGGGTTACTAAGTAATGACTGAATACAAAAATGCAAAAAAATCGGTCTATGTCTGTCTGTCTGTCTGTCTGTGTGTTACCTCATCACACGAATACCGCTGAATAGTTTTCAGTCAAATTTAGGACCGTGATAAGTCCTGGTTCTGGGCATAATCAAGGATATCCGATGTTCAGAATACATTGCGGGTTGCAATTTTAACTTCATTTTTTGTAAGAAATATTCATAATTTTGATATAGCTTCTTGAGAAGATATGTTAATAACGTGATACTAAACACATTTCTGAAAAAAAGAAACCGAAAAAAAAAGTCCGATTTGAAACCTCATTATCTCGGAAACCGTTGATTTCCTAGGCATAGTTCCTTGGGCAAAAATGTTTGTTATGATGAGGACTATATGTGGTCTCCCACTTTGTTGGCAGTCTTTTAACACCGCTCGGTATTCAATACAATCACTCGCCGCAAACAATAATTTTGCATTCTCGATTAACAAATAACTATTGTTTGCCGTTGAGCGGGATAGGCAGAGTTATTAACCGTATGCTTTGCTTGCTGGCTTAGCATGAGAATTAGTAAGACCTTATCAATGGGCTTATAACTTTATCTATCCCACTCTACGTCGAGGGAGATACATATAAACCCTTTTACTTCCTAAGCAATTCTTATGCTAAGCTTCCTGGTATCTTAATGTAAACAATACATATTTATTATAAAATGTATAAATGTATTGTTTAGATTAGGGTTATTATTCAATTTTATTCTGTTGCTTTCTTCTGAGCCCTGCTACCGCAAGTTAAGAAATAATAACTATTAAATACCCCGACATTTTAGCTTCAAAATAAATAACTTATAACACCGTAGTACCTACCCACGTTCCTATAATACAAACTATGTATTATTTTTTAAGCACTAGGTACCTATAATGTGAGATCCTTGGAGTTTCTTTACCATGCTTCTTCTCCAAGAACGATCAGAGCTAGTGAAGCTGGAGAAAAAAAAGTAGCTAGATACTTACTTAGTATTAGATAGTAATAAGTATTTCATTTATATGCTTTTTTTACTTTTGATAATTTTGACGTTCAATGTAAATAATTTATTTATGGCATATTGAATAAAACTTTTTGACTTTGACTTTGACTTTGACACCCCTCTTTTTTGGTCGGGGGTTAAAAAAAACCTTCCTTTTGAGTTTTCCTCCACAGTCGAATTTAAATTAAATGTCAAATGTGTAAAAACGCATACGAAGTCGCGGGCACAACTAGTTTATAATAAGTTGAAAAAATTCACTCGGGACAGGACTTGAACCCGCACGCAACCTCTCGCATACCGTGCAGGCGCTCTACCAATTGAGCTACCGAGTCAAGTAACTGAAGATGCGAATTTCTTCAACTAGTCTCCGTCAACTGGACGGGGGACTAGCACGGGTTAGTGTTTGTTTTGTTTTTAAATGTTCGTTTATTGACATAAAGTTATTTACAATCATCTGCTTACGACATAGTCGTAAACATAGCACAGTAGGTTAGGGAACATATTGTGAGGCTGGAACACCTTTTATACTTACAGCACGAAAATATAAGCAAAATTAAAACAATAATATTATAGGCTTTACATACAGGTAGTCTAGAAAGTATTAATTTATACACTGTTTGCATTACTGCGTATTTGAAACAATTTAACTGTTCCTTTAGTGTCGAACTAAAGGATGGCAAAAAATATAATATCTAAGCAGATATTTAAATTTGCGTTTAACTACTTAATACCTACCCATAGTTACAAGCAGATATTATTAACAGTAAGATTGGGAAAACATCAATAATGCATAATAATAATGTTATAATGCGGGTAGTCCCGCAAAGAAATCGGGCAATGGAATGCGGCTGGTATCGATCGATCGGCGGCGACTAGCCGGCATCGAGGAAATAGTGATGGGGCAATCTGTATGATCGATAAGTATCGACATAAGGTAACGTATTGTGGCGGGATTTTCCGATACTCGAAATAAGTATGTTACTATGATTGGGATTCTTTTCAAGATAAATTTTTTTTGACTGCTTGTGGACAAAATTTTTGAGTGTAGGTAAATTGATATTGTTGTGTAAGTTTTTGAGGTTTGTGTAAAATTGAGTTTTAAAAGAGATTTTTAGGGCTTTATTTTGAACAACCTGGAGCCTCTCATAGTTGGTGTTGGATGTGCTACTCCAGACTGGCGCGGCATACGTAATGCAGGGTCTAACGAGTGTCGTGTATATTCTAAGTTTTGTGTGTGGACTAAGTTTAGATCGCCTGTTCATAATATTAACTAGGGCACCTAGTGATTTTATTCCCTTACAGCGCAGCACGGGTTAGTGCTTTAGAAAAAACAAAAAGTAATCCAAGTTTTATTTTGAGCAAAAACAGTTAAAATTTTTCAATTGCTAACATAGTTTTATTGTAAGCAAATACATGCTGAGTTATTAAATAATAAAAGAGATAAATTATACTCAACAAAGTCTATAAAAAAGTAACATTAATTCTTAACATTGGTTATTATAAACAGGTCCTAAGTCTTATAAACGTTTTCATAAGCAGCTACTATTATTTTAAAAGCTTTAACGTGAATAAACAATTACACATCCATCCCGAATTTCATCCAAAGCCATCCAGCCGTTTAGGCGTGAAGAAGTATCATAAATACATAATATACATATTAGTAGAATATAACCCAGCATACCTAACTCATACAACTCTTCTCACAACTATTTACTCAGTATAAACAAAATATTCTACGATAACGTCAGTCAAATATATCCTTACACTAACTCACAGCTTCTCACAAACACACACACCAACATACACACACACAAATATACACCATCTTATACACACACAACCACACACATAAACGGAAATATCCACCAACCTTTTTTATTATTTTTATTTTAGAACTTTTTTATGTTTCTTTTTACATATGTCAAATAATTTTCAATTCACCGATAATTTTGTTCCTAGCATGCTAATAGGACTTATGTTTATACCCGTTTGTTCTATTCATAAGCATATTTAATAATGTACCGAGGAAGTGCGGGGTATCTGTAACACAGGTTTCGACTTAGTACAGAGCCCCATCGCCTATTTAATTTGTGATTGCTTAATGAATAAAGATTTATTATTTATTTATTTTATTTATTATACACCATCTATTCATCCATCTTGTGTGAGTGAAGGTACCACTGGAGGCTATATAAATCATCTCATAAAAAATATAATTAAATAAAACAACCTTTTATTGCTTTAAAACTTAAACTTTCGTAAGCACTGCACATTTTTATATCGCTTTAACGGTTTCACTTACTTTTATTTTGTCTTTTATTGCTTCTCAAAGTTTCATATAAAAATATTTGCAAAGGTAAAATAAATCATCTCATACGTAGATGCATAGGCCTTTATTTTTTTTAACCCAGCATAGTCCATACACGCGACAGCCAGGTCGACCCTTACACGCTTGCATTCTACTCGGTTACGTTACGGGCGACTTTACAACAAAAGTGTACCCTCTGGCGTGCTGTCGTGTCTACGAGTCAGACTCGCACACTCAGGGTTCCGTACCACCACAATATTTGTTTAACATATTTTAATATCACTGCCGTACCATCCTTTACTGGAACCATTTGCCGCATTTTCAGGCCCCTATTTGAGAACCTCTGGATAAGACCAGAACGCAGAAATTTTCGTCATCTAGTAAGCTATAATCACATACTTAGAATCCAAAATTTCAAGTCTGTAGGTCATTTAGTTCCGAAGTTAAGCGAAAGCAAAGTTTTGCATTTATGACACACACTCACTCACTCACTCACTCACTCATGATCATCATAATAGAACTAGTACTTCCCATAAACTCACAGAGCTGAAATTTGGTACAGAGTTAGGGTTTAATGGCCACATAAAGGGAAAACTATAAAAACTAGGATAATCGAAGATCTGGAGTACCTGGTGACCCTGATTAGAAAACACAAGAGCCCAACCAAACTATTATAGATCGACGTATACCGCCCTTGCAAAAAATATTCAACTTGGTGGGCAGCTTCATTTGATGTCAAAAATCGAAGGTCTGAAGTATCTGATGAAGAACCCTCAGCTGGTCTCAGCTGTATTAGAGATATGGTAATGCCCCCTTCTACTATTGGTACATAAAAAAATCGACTGTCATTGAAAAAATCCAGCATAGTGGGACACATCTTCTAAATTTAAGGACTCTAGCCTATAGCGTCCTACTGCTGGGCGAATGCCTCCCTTTCTGCTTTTAATACGCATATAATTAAAATTAAAGAAAATCTCTGGATAAGACTAGACTGGCTTTTATACTTATACTTACAATTTAACAAGAAGAAATAGTCGAACGATTAACTTTATTCTACTCGAACATTACACAAATTAAAAAACTGTTTCCAATAAAAAAATCTAATGAAATAAATCAATATGCCCACGTTTCTACAAAAAGAACTGAAATCCCACCAAAAACATTCTGTAAAAAACTAGCCAGGTCTCGATGGAGCTGCTTGTTTATCTCTAAAAAGTAATGAAATCTAGACAAAGTCGTGCCAAGTTTAAGGTTCCTTACTGCGATTTCTTTAGTATTATAGTTAATGTTGTGTGACTTGGCCGTTGAAGGATATACAAGGGTACAAAACCAGGTGCTCCATGACACAATTGCACCAATCTGACGCCAGAACCGCTTGTGTACACACGACAGCACGTCAGACTGTAAATTTTTGTTGTAAAGTCGCCCGTAACGCAACCGAGTAGAGTGCTAGCGTGTTAAGGTCGACGTGCTGTCGTGTGTATCGTGTGTAGAAAATGGAAGACGAAAGTTCTGGTCTTATCCAGAGGTTCTCAAATAGGGGCCTGAAAATGCGGCGAAATGGTCCCAGTAAAGGATGGTACGGCAGTGTTTGCTTCGATACATACTAACATGCATACTACGGTGAATATACAGGGTGTTAAAAGACGGCCAACAAAGCCATAAGGCATACCTTCCTGACACCAAGTTAAGTTAATTTAACTTTATAAACTAGTGGTTCGCCCCGAACTTTGAACTCGCGACCCCATCTCAGCAACTCCTGGACCGATTTGGCTCATGTTCGAACTTAAAAATTCTCTTTACCTTATTTACCTGCCTACCAAATTTACTCAAGTTATCGTCGAACGAACATTCATACATACATACATACATACATACATACATACATACAATACGCCGGATTGTTCCAGTAGACTCGGAGAACTTCGCTCGCTTCGCTCGCTCGTTCAATGATATCGCTGGGAAATAAAATATTTTTTTTAGGAATAAAAAAAAGGGAAATTATAAGTCAAGCCACAAAGTGTTTTTTTGGCCACGTGATCAAACTTCTCATTTTATAAGTAAGCCACGGGAAAATAAGATAGCTTCTAATAAACTAATTCGTCTTTTTTACATCGCCAACTAAATATTCCAAAGAAAGCGTCAAGTAAAGTACAAATGTCGTAGACAAGACCACAGATGGGGTAAAAGGGTACTGGAGTGGAGACCCAGAACAGGTCGTAGAAATGTGGGCAGGCAACCGATGAGATGGACCGACGACCTGGTCAAAGTGGCAGGAAAAGACTGGATGAGAAAAGCCCAAGACCGTAAAGAATGGAGTGCAATGGAAGAGACCTACACTCAGCATTGGGTGGCTATAGGTTGAAGAAGAAGAAGAAGAGAAGAAGAAAGTACAACAATTATTTTAACTTGTCCACTGATTTATCTATTGCAACCTGATTTACTAACTCAGTATAAGTTTTACAGCTTCAACTTAAGGGTCCGTATAAGGCTAACTAGCGCCACCAATGTTGAAAAAATCATATCTCGCTTCAGAAGAAGTTTCTGACAAAATCCTAAGATGAGCTCATGCGCCATGCTTTTCTAGATTTTTAAGTGTGGGTACCCAACTCAATTTCTAGTCTTAAGCTAAAAAATTTTCGATAACCGCCAAAAACGGCCGTTTTTGGCGGTTATCGAAAATTTTTTAGCTTAAAAGTAAATTTCGAAGAGGGTATCTACACTTAAAAATCTAGAAAAGCATGGCGCATAGGCTCATCTTAGGATTTTTCCAGAAACTTCTTCTAAAGGAAGATATGATTTTTTCAACATTGGTGGCGCTAGTTAGCCTTATACGGACCCTTAAGCTCCTCAAAAAAATATAATTCAAGCTTCAATAGACAACCTCATATGTTATAATTTATAACTTAGCTTGTAAATTAATACATCATATTCTGTTATTGTGAAAAAAGCCACTTTACGATTTGGGACTCGACAGCGACCAGTCATTTGCACCAATCAGAGAGCGCTATTCGATTCACGTACTGACGAGTAGTCACGTGTATTTGTGACTACTTATCAGCGGCGTTTTTTTTACTCATTCTTCCAGAAAAATGCTCCTATCGAAATAAAAAAAATACAGGCAGGTGCGCCTTTTTTTCCTCGTTCCGAATATGTATGTAACTTAATTTTGGCAAAAATGTCAGTTGCGTCTTTTTTTCTTATGACGGCAGTATATCTTTATTTTAATTACTATACGTAAAATGATGGTATTTCAAAGTGGACTAATTGATTTAAAAAAAAAAGTATTTTATTTTATTTCCCTTCAATAGTTCCAGGGTATTTTAGTGGCCATAATTTACTATTTGATGTAAATTTTAGGTAAATTTTGACAATCGATTAATGTAGGTCGAGATAAATTTTAAACGTACTGAGTAGGTACTGAGTTATAAAATTAGAAGCTAATTGAACAATTTTTTTAGTGTCATATATTAATCATTTAGAAGTTTACTGCTTGAATGCATATTACAAATTTAGATGCCAAAAAATAACCTCGATGCTAAGTTGTATTTAGAGTGTCTTACATACAAGTTATCTAGTGGCTAAGATAGTATTATTTAAATGCGCGTTGATTGTGGCTGACTTAGTAATTTAGAAGGCAATGTAGATTTTTAGAGGCGTATAATGCTATTAAAATGAAGTCTGTTTAATTACAACCCTAAAACAAATACTTTCGTCTAGCGCGCAATGGACGGCTGCGCAATCCTGGGGCGGTCTACGAGTTCTATGACACACAAATGACACAAAGAGCTTTGCGGGCCGCTTCTCACATTGTACAGCTCACGCAAGCTCGATCGGAAGATGTGGTGTGTGACCGTGTGTGTGGTACACTAAGGCACAGTCAGTCACACTCTGGGATACCCATTTTGTTCGATTGGCGCCCTCATGCCGCGCGCCGTAAGAGCTAGCACGGGGTATCCTAGACTGTGGCCGACTGTACTAGGTAGTATATAAAACCTGCTAGCCGTAGGTACATACACATGGGAAAACAATACTCGCTGTTTCTGCATTGATATTGGATAGAGACACAGGCCAACAAAAGTTAGTGCACGAGCAACTCTACCTATTCATGGCTAAGTCCCTTGACGATAACCAGCACGGCTTTAACTGTTAAGGAGAAGTCTACGGATGATTTAATAGTACAATACTGCCGCGGTCTTTAATGGGTGCGTTTCTGGCGCGCTTTTGATGGCCGACAGAGCGCTGCGTAGCGCAGCTCTAGGCTTTCACAGCGTGGTCAGCATTGCAGCCCTTGATGGACAAGCTGGAATGAAGGCCGAGACCGAAGGTCAAGGCCTTTATAGCGCGGACAGCAAGGGCTGCAATGATGACCAAGCTTGACGGCCGAGAGCGTAGCTAAGCTAAGCTCGAGGCCATCATAGCGTGGCCAGAAGCGAACTCATTGCAGACCAAGGCTTGTATAGTGCTTTACTCAAACAATGCGAGTAATTTAAATAGAACCAGCTTACCTTTCGTCTTAGTTTACTTTCTGTTGATTTTTCATTCCGCAAACTTTTCGTAGATAAACTTGTATTTTTCCTTTGAGTAAAAGTACTTATATAAACAAATAAAAAATCAATCTGACTGCCTGCTTATACAAGATGACCTTAATGACCTTAATAGATTTAATGACTATTGTGTATTAAACAAACTCCTTGCACTACCTTGCACACGACAAGTGTAAAGTCATTTCATTCACAAGACAGTTAAGGCCTTACTTTCATAACTATTTATTGAGCGGATGTGACCTTGACAGGGTAGCGTCGATACGTGATCTGGGGGTTTATTTTGATTCCAAGCTAATTTTCGACCGCCATGTGGACTATGTAGTAAATAAGGCCTATCGTATACTAGAATTCATACTCCTAATAAGCAATAAATTCAAAAAGCCTGACACGTATAAAATTCTTTACCAGTCTCTAGTTAGGTCTCACCTTGAGTACGCAGCGGTGGTATGGAACCCATTTTATGACGTTTACTGTGAGCGAGTAGAAATGATGCAAAAGAAGTTTGTACGTTCCCTAAACTATCGTATGCACTCACCAAAACTCTCATAGGAAGATCTGCTAAAAAAATAAAATTTAATATCCCTAAAAAATCGTCGCACTCTAGCGGATCTGAGTAAGTTTATTTTTTATTTTATTTTTATTTTGTTTATTTGAAGATAAAACAGAAACATGCCGTGGTACTTAATCTAAACATAGTTCTTACTTAAATAAGTAATAAAAATAAGAAGTAAACATGCTTCCACTACATATCTCACCAAGACATAAGCTTAAGTTTAAAGCGAGGGCAAAATATCTACTTTATTGCTTTGGTATTTTATGAGTTTGAGTGAGGTTGTAACCACAATGTGGCATTTTAACAAAATAGTAAAAACATGAAAGGGTGTGTGATAGTTTATGTAAATACGTGTGTGTGTGGTGTGGAGTCTGGAGAATATTGTAAATTAATAGAATTGAGTTAAAATTAAAAATTTATTGAAGTTAATTGTGGTGGAATATTAATGATTTATTAATGACTTTATTTTCTTAAAGAAAGCCGCAGGTCGTTCATGAAATATATCGACAGATGAGAGGGTTTTATAGTTGAGAGATATTTGCTCCTCTCGAATCTATTGTCCATCTCTGTTGTCTCAAATAAAGTTCCGGGTACCAGCACATTTCACTAGAAGTAGATGGGTCTTTGCGTTGGGTTCTTCCAGCCCCCGTAGCATGACTTTTATCGAGGCGGATTTATCCAACAAAATGGCGGTTTATCAGCATTTTTGACGTCTAAAGTGGGTTATAAATCGTCGATAGCGATATATAACCCACTATAGACGTCAAAAATGCTGATAAACCGCCATTTTGTTGGATAAATCCGCCTCGATAAAAGTCATGCTACCCCCGCAGTAATACCACTGTATAGGATGTGCGATACCTATAATGCAAATGTCACCGATGTAAATATCTTCCACCTCTCTAAACAAGGCTGCAACTGCAAGCGAATGGTTATTAAATTGCTATTAAGTCTATAAAACTTATGTTATGTACCCACCTATTACTTTTATAAACGGTTTACAAAATACAATAAGTGTGGTGCTTATAACCTTATAACATTTTAAGTGTATACCTAAAAATCTTCGATTTTTATTTTTGTCACTAATGTATGTACCTGTGCGTTTTTCCTAAATCTTTCAATAATGAATTCAAATCAGTGTAAATAATATAATATTAAATACCTAGTTCTGATCTCTATGTCTTATTCTAAATTAATAACTTTTTTTTTTGCTTGTTTTATATAAATCTCACTTATTAGATGCTACTAGTGGCCCATTTTATATTACTCTAATGTTCCTATTATGAAGCGGTGGTGGTCTAGTGGGTAGAACAGTGGACTCTGAAGCAAGAGGTACCCGGTTCGATTCCCAGTGCGGACATGTATCTATGACTTTGTTTAATTTCAAAGTTACGTACATTTGTGAATTTGTAGTAGCAATACCACTCGCTAACGGTGAAGGAAAACATCGTGAGGAAACCCGCGGCTCAGTTGGCTCCATACGTATTGACCTGTCTTTCCTGTGGGCTTGGTCGACTAAGCTGTCAGGATGGTATAGGTGCTGGGCAAGCCTACTCCATCTAAAACAATGTCCCAGGCACTGCAGCGCCGAGTGGTCTCTTCACCTATCTAGTGTGAGTGAAGGTGCCACTGGACGCTGTATAAATCATCTCATTACGTAGATGCAAAGGCCTTAGTTAATGTTCCTAACCTATCAGTGAGAAATGTCCAGGAGTTGGCGAAATTTATTACTACTATTAGTTAGAGAGCTGGTGACCAATCGAGATATTTTTTCGTACAAGGCTGGGAGTTGGTAGGCTGATAGAGTAGATTTCGTTGAGTCTAAGAAAAATATTTTTTTTGCCCGGTCGCGGTTGAAAGTTAGATTTTTTCCACTTTAAAAGTTTAAATGTATGGATTCAGTAAAATTTTTTTGTCGTACAAAGCTACGAACTTCTAGGTTAGTTGTTGAGTCTCCGTTGAACAAGAAAATATTTTTTTTTCGGCCGAACGTGGTTGAAAGTTTGATTTTTATAACCCAAAAATTCACACTATCTAAGTTATAAAAAACAATATTTCTACCGCGTTCGGCTAGTAACAAATAGTGATTTTGTGATCAGCGGAGACTAAAAAGGGCAGCCTAGAACCTCCCAGCCTTGTAGACAAAAAAGAAATGACTCAACCCATACATTTAAACTTTCAAAATCGAAAAAATCTGACTTTCAACCGCGAACGGGCCAAAAAATTTTTTTTCCCAGACTCAGCGAAGTCTACTCTATCAGCCTACCAACTCCCAGCCTTGTAAGAAAAAATATCTCGATTGGTCACCAGCTCTCCAACTATATGTTACTTTTAAGATTTACTGTATTCTTCAGCTCTGTTTTTTCTCCTCAATAAATAAAATAAAATAAAATAAAACCGAAACCACTACCTTACACTTTCGTTCCCGCTCTCGCGTGTGGTTGGTGGGTCAAGTTGGGCTACTTACCTTCTTGCCACCGGTGTTATCGTTCAGCAGAATAGCAAATGCGACGAGTCGACATGCACTCACGCGCGACCGACCTTGCCACCAGTCACCACTGGCGCCGGTGGGCGCACCGACTACGGCGAGCGGGGCGTCTTCTGCCCTGTTTAGCACATACACTGATACACACAGACAGCACAAAGCCAACCCACAAAACCAAACTCCGTACGCCACGGTTTAAAATTTTGCTATCACAGTTCTATTTACAATTCACCCAGCACTACAGTTTATTCACAGAAACATGGGTTGGTGTGGGTCAATATAACAAGCAATAAACGATAAGGTGGTTGCTTAGTGTTACATATGAGAGACGAGTGAAAGATGCGACTGCTGTTAGCACACTGGCGTTTATTTGCCTACTAATACACAACACTCAGGAACTGAGTAAGACATTCGCGCGCGTGGTTAGAAGCGGCAGCGTGCGCTTCCGACGAGCGTGCGCTCCGCATAACCAACTAGGTTCAACTGCCACTGCCAGTAGACATGATGTGTAGGTAATGCTCATAATATTACAAAAGACATAATACACCACGGTGTCATGAAATATTACCCATTACACGAGGGAATAAAGCATGGCACAAACCATTTCATTACATCAGATGACATGAAACATAACGTCATGGTATTTCGGCACACTTTCATTGCAGACACGAAACATGACATCATGGTATTTCAGCACACTTTCATTGCAGTACAGTTATTCATTTCATGACACCAGGGGGATAATTCTCGGGCATCTCCCATTCGACACATCTCGAAGGATAAAATAATGTTTGTGGCAAATGTCACATGTATTCTCACAAAACCATAAAAAAATAAAATAAAATAAAACGAAACGATGAAAGAAAGTGTGCTGAACTACCATGATGTCATGTTTCATGTCATCTGGTGCAATGAAATGAATCACTGTACTGCAATGAAAGTGTGCTGAAATGCCATGTTTCATGACGTGTCATACTCGTATTTCATGACGTGTCATGTTTCATTACGTGTCATGTTTCATTTCATGACGTGTGCTGAATTGAATTGTCATGTGTCATGTTTGGTGCCATGATATAAGGTAATATCACGCGGTATGAAATATATCATGACTTCGAAGTGTACTGTTTCGCGCATGTCTAACTGCCAGCCGCACAGCTCAGACCGCCGCAGCAGTCAGCCGGGGCGAGACAGGGGGAGTGGGGCGAGACAGGGGGAGTGGGGCGAGACAGGGGGAGTGGGGCGAGACAGGGGGAGTGGGGCGAGACAGGGGGAGTGGGGCGAGACAGGGAGAGTAGTAAGGGCCGGTGCTAGGGGTCGCTGCCGGGGGCCGGCTGTCGCCGATGATGATGAATGACGTCCGACTTGCACTTGTTTTCACAAAGAGGTAGGTAGAGTTACGTTTCCGTAGAACACGGCCGCGAGATTGATCGGTGTCGTAGATCTAAGTTTGTGTTTAAAGGTCGGCGTCCTTTCCTTCGCGATTTTTAAATTAGGGACTGATTGCTATTGTTATCGATCTATCAAACAGATTTACAAAATGTCTCCCCTCAGTTGTATTAAGAAGGTACAGTCGGCCACAATCACAGACACAGATACCCCATGGCAGCCCTTACTGCGCGCGGCATAAGGGCGCCAATCGAACACAATAAAAAAGGGGTATCCTAGCGTGTGGGCGACTGTACCTACCTACGGCATGCCGCTTTCTTGCAATTCTCTTTTAATTTTATGGTTTTAGGCTTAAGATGGTATTTTTTCTGGCAAGTTATTTTAATCACAATTTCATTGAGGCTTTTAAAAAAAGGTAATTTACGCGCACGCCCTACGAATTACGTCTTAAAAAGTCAGGTGGGTTTAACCCGCCCCGCGAAAACACCACTGACCACCACACTTGTAGTTTGACTTTCGTTCAACAATCAGCTACAGGCTGCTCTAAGAGTGCAAACACGGAAGTGTGCAAATAGTGACTATTCATAAAAGATAATAAAACTTTAATAACTGACCAAGTGCGATTCGCACTGAGGGTTCCGTACCGTAACAATCAGGTCAAAAAAAAAACTGGCCTCGGTGCCTGAGTGCAACTTGGCCGTTTTTAAAACTATTTGTTGTTATACTATAAAGTAAACTCTATAATAATACAAAGCTTGATGCTAATAATATTATGTATTACCGTTTTTGCAAAAGTATAAAAACACTTTGGTGTATGTACCTCCCTCATTTTTCATTATTATTTGTGGTTGTGTGCTCCATTATTAATTACACATACATTCTGTGAAAATTGGTATTTGTATTTTTTTCGTGTGAATTTTTTTTTAATACTTTTCAAAAAACCTTAAAAAAAACATCTATTTCATATTAATTTTATGTGTACTATTATCTTGAATACCCAGCTTTCCATTAGTGTCGCTTAAAGAAAATAAAAAATGGCTTCACCGATTTAAAGGAACACTTCAAATTACAAAAAATATAGCGAAATCGAACTGATACGAAGTTTAAAGAGTCAACTATTAAATAATAAAAATAAACAAACTTACTTTTGTATTAATCATTCATAACATTTTTACGCACTTTACGCTTAAAATTTCCAGTCCTTTTTTTGTATCACCCTGTGTCGGTTCATTTTTCAAGACGCGTAATGCTTACAGATCACAATGTATGCTTTGAAGTCGCGGAGACAAACTGTCGGGTCTTGAGGATGCCTCTCAAGCTTTAAAATATACCTGTAGGACTTGAATCATGCCTTCAGCTCAAAACAAAAGCTTATTGGTTTTGTTTTTCACTACACAGTCCTAATTTGTTTGCCTAGACAACTCTGATCTAACATTAAAGTTGTAGGTAGTTTTTAGAAACTACTTATAAGCAATTTCAACTTTTAAGAACCTTATGGTAATATCAAGGTTAAAAATTTTACCTTTAGATCTCACTTAAGTTAAATGATAGGCTTTCCAGAACCTTATTAGTAGCTTACGACAACCATAGAATTAAAAGTCTATGACAACAACTATAAGATCCTGCGGGGGGAGCATGACTTTTATCGAGGCGGATTTATCCAACAAAATGGCGGTTTATCAGCATTTTTGACGTCTATACTGGGTTATATATCGCTCTTTACGATATATAACCCACTATAGACGTCAAAAATGCTGATAAACCGCCATTTTGTTGGATAAATCCGCCTCGATAAAAGTCATGCTACGGGGACTGGGGCTGTAAGCTCTTGAAACACAAGTCATAATAAACTAAAATAGAAGTTAAAAACTAAAACCCGACTACTAAAAGGCTTAAAACAAGACCTGCTTATCCTTAAAATAGACTCATAGATAATTCGGAAGGCAAAGTTTTTTGTTCGAAAGTCCGTTATTGGCTTAATCTTATCTTTAGACAATATTGAGAAACTAATTTCAATATTTTTTATTTTGGTTCAGTAGTTTGGATTTTACAACGTTTCAAAGATACGGTTTTATGACGTCACGCGACGGTCTGCATACTGTTGGCGGTCATAGGAACAAAACATTTTAGCCCATAAAAACAAAACTACTGGACCAAAATAAAAAATATTGAAATTAGTTTCTCAATATTGTCTAAAGATAAGATTAAGCCAATAACGGACTTTCGAACAAAAAACTTTGCCTTCCGAATTAATCGTAGTCGGAGGCCATCGGTTTATCAAATGCGAATGTGGTGTCCTCCGACTACGATTAATTATCTATGAGTCTATTTTAAGGATAAGCAGGTCTTGTTTTAAGCCTTTTAGTAGTCGGGTTTTAGTTTTTAACTTCTATTTTTTTTTGAGCTTTTTAGTTAGTTATTTTGGATGATCACCTAAAATAGAACCGAGAAGGGCAAAAAAAACACATTTTGGAATATTTTGTTCTATTTGTTATGTTGACGCTACATGTGTTATACATTTTTGAAAAGGTCTTTTAAAGTTCTTTCATTTGATAGCCATGACGATGGTATCCGATAATTTTTATATTTAGGTCCACCACTTTAGGGCGCAGCACAGCCGCCATCTTGGTTTTTTTCAAAATTTAACTATCCTATGTTACCTGATTCAGATTTTTTTCAGATTCAAATTTTTTATTCAATATGCAATAAATAAATTATTTACATTGAACGTCAAAATATTATCTACAGTAAAAAATGTATATAAATCAGATACTTATTACTATCTAATACTAAGTATCTAGCTACTTTTTTTTCTCCAGCTTCACTAGCTCTGATCGTTCTTGGAGAAGAAGCATGGTAAAGAAACTCCAAGGATCTCGTGCTTAAAAAAATAATACATTTTGTAATGCAGGTAGGTACTTAAAAAAATAACACATTGGTAAGTGTGGTGATCGTGCGCTGAACTGGTTTAGTGCCAGACTTCTTTGTCATTTAGATAATCATCTATTCTGTAATAGGCCTTTTGGCACAGGGTGTGCCTTACACATTTTTTGAATCGGGCCTCTGGTAAACTTAGGATATCTGTTGGGATCTTATTATAGAAGCGTATACAGTTGCCGAGAAATGAGCTTCTAGCCTTCTTAAGCCTAAGAGTTGGAATTGTAGGCTTGTGCTTATTCCTAGTATTTATATTATGATGGCTACCTAATGTATCGAACTCTGCAATATGCTTCTTAGCATGAACAATGTTGGCGTAGATGTATTGACTTGCAACTGTCAGGATGTCAATTTCTTTGAAAAGTTCTCTTAACGACACTCTACTACCTAGTCTATAGATAAATCGGATGGCTCTCTTCTGCAAGATGAAGATGCTCTCAATATCTGCTGCCCGACCCCATAGTAGTAAGCCATATGACATAATACTGTGGAAGTAACTAAAGGAGACAAGCCTAGCAGTTGCGACGTCAGTCAATTCCCTGATTCTTTTTACAGCATAAGCTGCAGAACTAAGCCTATGAGATAATTTCACAATATGAGGGCCCCATTGAAGCTTTGCATCAATAGTGATGCCTAGAAATACAGTTTCTTCTACCAGCTCTAATTTATCTTTTCCTAGTATAATATTGTTTTCTACCTGTATCACATTCGGAAGGGTAAACTTTATACATTTTGTTTTTTTAGAATTTAACAGTAAATTATTGGCTGTGAACCAATCTAATACACGTGAGAGAGCAGTATTTGCATCACTTAGGTCATCTTCTTGTCTCCTTATTTTAAAAATAAGTGATGTGTCATCAGCAAATAGTACTATCTCAGACATGTTCTCCACCATATGTGGCAGATCATTAATGTAAATAAGGAATAGAAACGGTCCTAAGATGGATCCTTGCGGAACTCCTATCTTCACCTGCGAACCTGCAGACTGTGTACGATTGATGTCAGCTTTTTGAACCCTCCCTTCCAAGTATGATCTCATTAGTTTTAAGCCTTTACCCTTTACCCCGTAGTATTTTAATTTTATGAGAAGTGTTTCATGGTCTACACAGTCAAATGCCTTTGAAAGGTCACAGAATACGCCTATAGCATCTTTCCTATCCCCCCATGCGCTATAAATGTGCCTAACTAACATCACTCCCGCATCCGTCGTTGAGCGTCCTTTTGTGAAACCAAACTGTTGGTCGTGGAGAAGTTTATGTTTATCAAAGTATGATAGTAACTGAGCGAGCACGACTTTCTCAAATATTTTACTTAATACTGGTAGGACTGAAACTGGTCTAAAATTTGTAGGATCTTGCCTATCGCCATTTTTAAATAATGGTACAAGCCTACTATATTTCATGAGGTCCGGAAATAGACCTTCATCTATACATTTGTTGAAAATACTAGCTAAGTGTGGTGCTAACACATGTATTACTGAGCTGACAATTTTTACTGACAAACCCCATAAATCTTCAGTTTTTTTTAGGTTCAACAATTTAAATGTTTTTACTACTATTTGGGGATTTATGTGAGAAAATGAGAATATTTGATCACAAGGTCGAACATTTTCTCTTAATATATTAGCTGCAAGATCCGGAGACGAGGCTAGATGAGCTGTTGTTTCTAATGGAATATTTGTAAAAAACTTTTCGAATGCCGTGGCTATATCTTCATTTGATGTTATTACCTTATTATTGATATTCAGTGAAAATTCGCGCTCGCCTGTTTTAGTTTTACCTGTTTCCCTATTTATAATAGTCCAAATTGTTTTAGATTTATTTGTCTATAGTGTTCTTTATGTGTGCGCATTTAGCTTTGTGGCAGACTGCCCTAAATATTTTTTGATATTTTTTAACATATTCTAGAAAACGGGGATCGTATGTGTAAGTTTTCTTCTCATATAGTGAATAAAGTGTATTCCTACTATTTCGAATGCCCTTTGTTGCCCACTCACTAAATCCTGTTTTATTACCTGTCCCCACTTTTTTCAGCTTAAACACTTTTCCAAAGCTATCTGAAACGACTTGAAAGAAGTCTCTGTAGTGATTATTTGCAATTTGTAAACTATTCGGACTAGGCAAATTACATTGTAGGTCTACAGGGTGCACTCTAAGTCGATAGCGGAACTTTAAGGAGGCTATCTACTTATCAATCCAAACAACTTGTACTAGGTGGCGAAAAAAATGGAGCGAAAAAAATATCAGCTGTTCCATACAAAAGGTCGACTCAGTACTGCGCCAAATGTATTAAACAGCTGATATTTTTATCGCTCCATTTTTGTCGCCACCTAGTACAAGTTGTTTGTATTGATCAGTAGACAGCCTACTTAAAGTTCCGCTATCGACTTAGAGTGCACCCTGTAGTTTAAAAGCATCTAACATTTTAATGGTTATGGGCCTACAATGGCCTGGGTGATTAAGACGAATCCAACGACACCTCATTTGTTGAAATCGGCCGAGTAGTTTAGGCTCTGCGAGGGAACAGTTGAACACACAAACATACATACCCACATACATACATACATACATACATACATACATACATACATACGCTGCTAAAATCATAACGCTCCTTTTTGCTTCGCGTAGTCGGGTAAAAACTAAGGCCTTTGCATCTACGTAATGAGATGATTTATACAGCGTCCAGTGGCACCTTCACTCACACTAGATGAGTGAAGAAACCACTCGGCGCTGCAGTGCCTGGGACATTGTTTTTAGTTGGAGTAGGCTTGCCCAGCACCTATACCATCCTGACAGCTTAGTCGACCTAGCCCACAGGAAAGTCAGGTCAATACGTGTGGAGCCAACTGAGCACACGTCATAATAACGTTAACTTAAACTCTTGTGAGCAACTTCAAGGTTTTAACAATAAACTATCAGTTTTAGGACTTAGCAATCATTCTCAAATACTTAATTTAACCAACTGGCAAATCATTAACATTTCTACAACCCTTCTCAAACCAAGAGGCAATTTTTACAACCTAGGCCCAAATGAAATGTTACTTGGGCTTCCACCCAAGGTCTCCAAATTACTCCTAGTAATAGCCACCAGGGTTTGGTCGGATCTAGTTGTAGGCGGCATGATATCGCCCAGACCTAGTATTACCCAATAGGGTTTGGTTGGACCTAGTTCTAGCCTGCAGGACACTGGTTAGACCTGGTTTTAACCATTAGGGCTTGGTTGGACCTAGTTCTAACCGGCATGACACAGGTTAGACCTAGTTTTAACCACTAGGGTTTCGTTGGACCTAGTTCTAGCCGATATGATTAGGGCTAGACCTAGTTTTACCCGAAAACAATCGGCTAATACTAGAATTAACCAAGAGCCAGTGGCTACACCTAGTTTTAACCGGCTAAAACGAGGTGTAGCCGCAAACAGCCGTAACATATACACTACATACAGACTGTCCGTTAAGTCTAGAAATTAAATGGCAACAATTTTTCATAGTATATCCGAAAAGTTTTCGGCTTATGAAAAATTGTTGCCATTTAATTTCTAGAGTTAATGGACAGACTGTATTTAAATAAATACATACATATACACATGCAGCCCTTTCACTTCACGGCTGGAAAACCGGCTCACCTACTTTTTGGCTGCGTTACGGCCACCTTCATGTCTTCTTCTCTTCACGTCGGCCGCCTAACACCTGCGCCCGACCACTATCTGCCTGGCACTTCTTCCTGCGGGTCTACCACCTTCAGCGAGCCAGGACAGTACTAGTGACGTGTTAGTTCAACGCTGATTGAGAAACTGATTAGGTCTTCTTTACTCTCTTCCCCCTCACTTTTCAATTTGTATGTGGAATGGATGAACCAGCGCTTCCGCTCGCTGGGATGAACTCATTGTTAGGCTCGGCAGCGCCAGAATTGGCTGCTCGATTGATGGTGTTATGGTAAATAGTATCAGTTATGCAGACGATATGGTGCTGCTGAGTCCCTCGATGAGTGCTCTCCAAAAGTTGCTTAGCATATGTGAGACATATGCAACTGCTCATGGCTTACTTTACAATGTAAAAAAAAGTGAGTTCATGATTTTTCGAGTCGGTTCTAAAAAGCGAGCGGCTGCATATAATACTGTGCCTCCAGTCAAGCTCATGGGTACTGAACTCAACAGAGTGTCCAAATTTAAATATCTTGGACACATTGTGACAGAGGACCCTGTCTGATGATTTTGACATGGAGCGAGAAAGGAGGGCGCTGGCAGTCCGATGCAACATGCTGGCTCGCAGGTTCGCAAGGTGTACTAGGGACGTAAAAATAACCCTATGTAAGGCATTTTTCCAGTCGTTCTACACCTGCAGCCTGTGGGCCCGCTATACGCGGAAGACTTACAGCGCCCTTCGAGTACAGTACAACAATGCATTCAGGGTGCTGATGGGGCTTCCTCGATACTGCAGTGCGTCCGGCATGTTCGCTGAAGCACGAGTCGATGATTTTTATGCAATCATCCGAAAACGAACTGCCTCAATTATGCACAGAGTGCGAGGGAGCACCAACAGCATCCTGGAAGTAATTGCAGATAGGGCTGATTGCCATATCTATGGACATTGGATCCGTAGGTACACATATGTATGGGTCCAATAAGTACCTTAATTAATTAAGTTTTTACAAATAAATAATTTACTTACATAAATTAAGTCTTATGCTAACAAACTGTATAAATCCTTTCTGAAATAAATATATAGAAAAATTTACCTTCGACATTTGTTCTCCACTCTTCTAGTCGGATATTGTTTTTGTATAGCTACCCACTTTTATATTTTATTAAATTACTTTAAATTCTGATCGCGTCTTTTACTTTACCGCCGCTTCAAGGCAAGCGTGACAACATAATATAAGTCTACGAAGACGACCCGAGACGCACCTATTGGTACCTATACGTACCTATTGGAGAAAAAAAAGTTGCCAGATTCCTACTTAGTATTAGATAGTAATAAGTACTTGATTTATACATATCGACGCTGGAAAGGCAAACATGACGAAGCGACATTTGACCAACTTTACAGGAGAGCCAATAAAAGTTTTTTTTCATTAAAAAATTCATATCTTCTCTCCTATTTACACCATTGGAGTGATTCTTACGAAATTTAAAAGCGGTTTAGGCACTTTTTGCTTTTTGAAACTTTCGTGGTTTTTAGACATAATTATTGTAAAACGGGATTTTTACCACGATATTATTTTCTTTGGAGTTCCCGATATTTCGGCACCGTTGCAGGCACCATGGTCACTCGTAGACTGAAGACGTTGCAGGCACCATGGTCACTCGTAGACTGAAGACGTTGCAGGCACCATGGTCACTCGTAGACTGAAGACGTTGCAGGCACCATGGTCACTCGTAGACTGAAGACGTTGCAGGCACCATGGTCACTCGTAGACTGAAGACGTTGCAGGCACCATGGTCACTCGTAGACTGAAGACGTTGCAGGCACCATGGTCACTCGTAGACTGAAGACGTTGCAGGCACCATGGTCACTCGTAGACTGAAGTCGTTGCAGGCACCATGGTCACTCGTAGACTGAAGTCGTTGCAGGCACCATGGTCACTCGTAGACTGAAGACGTTGCAGGCACCATGGTCACTCGTAGACTGAAGTCGTTGCAGGCACCATGGTCACTCGTAGACTGAAGACGTTGCAGGCACCATGGTCACTCGTAGACTGAAGACGTTGCAGGCACCATGGTCACTCGTAGACTGAAGACGTTGCAGGCACCATGGTCACTCGTAGACTGAAGACGTTGCAGGCACCATGTTCACTCGTAGACTGAAGACGTTGCAGGCACCATGGTCACTCGTAGACTGAAGTCGTTGCAGGCACCATGGTCACTCGTAGACTGAAGACGTTGCAGGCACCATGGTCACTCGTAGACTGAAGACGTTGCAGGCACCATGGTCACTCGTAGACTGAAGACGTTGCAGGCACCATGGTCACTCGTAGACTGAAGACGTTGCAGGCACCATGGTCACTCGTAGACTGAAGACGTTGCAGGCACCATGGTCACTCGTAGACTGAAGACGTTGCAGGCACCATGGTCACTCGTAGACTGAAGACGTTGCAGGCACCATGGTCACTCGTAGACTGAAGACGTTGCAGGCACCATGGTCACTCGTAGACTGAAGACGTTGCAGGCACCATGGTCACTCGTAGACTGAAGACGTTGCAGGCACCATGGTCACGGGTACACTGAAGACGGTTTTTTGAATGTCAAACACCTAGGCGTAGATAAATCTATCTACCCTCTTTCTATTTCGACGGCTGCGTTCCAAGTTGTTCGATGGCCCGGCCCGACTCACGATGCTAACGGTGTCTGATGTGGTAGACACAGAAGTCGCACGTCGCTTATTTTGTGCAACGCAAATATTAACCACTGGGTTCCATCCACGTCCTCGACAGGTTGAAACCCATCTTCGGGATTGAATTTTTTATACTTGTTAATTTCAATAACTTCTCTTACCAATCTCGGTATGTTGTGGCGTTCTGTCGAGAGTATGTGAGGGCTATGTAGCTCAATCCAGTGGTTAGTTCCCGATTGTAGCAGATATTCTGCTATCGCGGACTTCTCTGTATCATTGTTTTTGATTGCTTTGATGTGTTAATTGACGCGGTGCAGAAATATCCGGAACTCCAAAGAAAATAATATCGTGGAAAGAATCTCGTTTTCTTACAATAATTACTTTATTATTTGTCTTATCTAGATATTTGATAAACATTATATTTAAGGAGATAGTGTCGCTTGGTAAAATTTTAATTATAAATACAGACCGCCTAAAATTAACCAGCTACATTTTTTTTAAAGTAGCCTGTACAATAAATTGTAGGCCTTCTCTCAAAGAGAGAGTTTGAGCTTAATCACCACGCGTGCTCAATGCGGGTTGGCGATTTTTGCGTTGAGGGTATAATGCCTCATACGCTCAGGTTTCCTCACGATGTTTTCCTTCACGGTCAGCTAGTGGTATTGCTACTAGAAATTCCCAAATGTACGTAACATTGAAATTAAATTAAACAAAGTCATAGATACATGCCCGCACCGGGAATCGAACCTAGGACCTTTTACTTCAGAGTCCACTGTTCTATCCACTTGACCACCACCGCCTAGCGACATGCAACTTAAAATACAGACCGCCTAAAATTACCAAGCAACAAGCGACCCTAAACAAGCAGCTCCATCGAGACCTGGCTAGTTTTTTACCCGACTACGCGAAGCAAAAAGGAGGGTTATGATTTTAGCAGCGTATGTATGTATGTATGTATGTATGTATGTATGTATGTATGTATGTATGTATGTATGTATGTATGTATGTATGTTTGTGTGTTCATCTGTTCCCTCGCAGAGCCTAAACTACTCGGCCGATTTCAATAAATGAGGTGTCGTTGGATTTGTCTTAATCACCCAGGTAACATAGGTTAGTTTAATTTTGAAAAAAACCAAGATGGCGGCTGTGCTGCGCCCTAAAGTGGTGGACCTAAAAATATAAATTATCGGATACCATTGTCATGGGTATCAAATTAAAGGGCTTTAAAAGACCTTTTCAAAAATGTATAATACATGTAGCGTCAACATAACAAATAGAACAAAATATTCCAAAATGTGTTTTTTTTTGCCCTTCTTGGTTCTATTTTAGGTGATCATCCAAAATAACTAACTAAAAAGCTCAAAAAAAAATAGAAGTTAAAAACTAAAACCCGACTACTAAAAGGCTTAAAACAAGACCTGCTTATCCTTAAAATAGACTCATAGATAATTAATCGTAGTCGGAGGACACCACATTCGCATTTGATAAACCGATGGCCTCCGACTACGATTAATTTATCTATGAGTCTATTTTAAGGATAAGCAGGTCTTGTTTTAAGCCTTTTAGTAGTCGGGTTTTAGTTTTTAACTTCTGTTTTTACAGAATGTTTTTGGTAGGATCTTAATTATATAAGTGTGTTGGGTCGAATGGAACAGAGGATTGGTTTAATCTTTTTACTTTTTCGTACTCGTGTCTGAGAGTTCCATTTTCGGACGACCGGAGCAGATCCTTGACCTCAAAAGTTAAGGAAAATATATCTAATGCTAGTTTGGACGGGTTGTTGATGTTGGATAGAGCGCCAAGGAATGGTACAATAATTAGTCAGCGCTCTCTTTATAAGACAGTTGAGGCCAAAGTTCATGATGGGGACGTGAGTGGTGCGGTTCGAATTCTCCTATCAGACTGTTCGTTGGCAGAGGACAACGGTAATACTTTGGCGGCCTTACGACTCAAGCACCCGGCGCCGAGTCGTGCATTGGATTTTCCTCCGGAGCCGAACAGCACAGATGAATTCCTGTGTGTGGACGCAGCAGATGTAGCTCAGGCCATAGGCTCTTTCAATAATGGGTCTGCGGCGGGGTTGGATGGTATTCGTCCGGAACTACTTAAGGAGCTGACGTCCGCGGGAGCAGGGGACAATGGTGCGGTGCTTTTGAACTCTTTATGTAGCCTGGCAAATTTTATGCTCAAGGGTCTGGTTAATAGGGAAGTTTGTCCTTATTTATATGGCGCTTCCCTA
This sequence comes from Zelleria hepariella, assembly GCA_949319315.1. Lineage (NCBI taxonomy): Eukaryota > Metazoa > Arthropoda > Insecta > Lepidoptera > Yponomeutidae > Zelleria > Zelleria hepariella. Next base: position 178,729 of record OX439379.1, on the reverse strand, counting down.
TGTGCATTAACCAAAAAGGATGGAGGTATTCGTCCCATCGCCGTGGGCAGTGTCCTTCGTCGTTTAGTGGCAAAGCTCGGTTGCGGCGCTGTCAGGGACGTTGTGGCATCGCGCCTACAACCTCGGCAATTGGGATTCGGCGTTCCTTTAGGCTGTGAAGCTGCAATTCACGCCACTAGAGCGTTTGCCATTTCGAGGAGCAGCTCGGATGATATCATCGTTAAAGTGGACATTAAGAACGCCTTTAATTCTGTCGAACGAGATATCATCTTGAGCAAAGTCAGAGATTATGTTCCTTCGCTCTACCCTTTTCTTTACCAGTGTTATTCGAGGCCATGTAACTTATTTTATGGTGATAACCTGGTGGAGTCACAGGTGGGAGCGCAACAAGGAGATCCCTTGGGTCCCCTCCTTTTCAGTCTCGCTATCCATGATGTGATTGCCTCATTGCGCTCACCTCTAAACTTTTGGTACCTTGATGATGGCACTATGGGGGGTAGCCCTGAGATAGTTATGGACGACATTAGTACCCTGGTTCAGGCTTTTGGTTCTATTGGACTAACGTTGAACACTCAGAAGTGCGAATTGTTTCCGTGCTCGGGGCAGCTTTCACACGACATCCTTTCGCAGGTAGACGTTTTGGTTCCGGGGGTGAAGTTGTTAGACAAGGCGGGTTTTTCACTTCTGGGTGCGCCAATTTTTCCGGAGGGGGTTCCAGGTGTCGTGCTTTCGAAGATGCAGGTTTTAGTTGCGACCAAGCCGCACCTTAAACAGCTTTCTGCACATGTCGCTCTGACAATTTTACGAAGTTGCCTGTCAATTCCAAGGCTGACGTATACTTTGCGCACTTCACCAGTCTGGCTGTTCAAGGAGGAGTCGGGTTTGTACGACAACACTCTCAAAGAGTTGCTGGAGTGTGTGCTAAACGTGGAAATGTCTGCTTTCCAGTGGTCGCAGGCAGCGCTGCCCATAAGGCATGGTGGCCTGGGCATACGTCGTCTGCAGGATACGGAGCTGCCGGCTTTCTTGGCCTCCTCACGGGGGGTGTTGGACCTTGTCACTCGAATTTTACATATCAATGGTGACGGGTTTTCCATCCCTTTTGCTGAGGAGGCTTTGGGGTTGTGGCAGGCTCTTTGTCCGGCTAGTGATGTGCCGGAGCAGCCACAAAGGCAGCGCGCGTGGGACGAGGAGATGTGTCGGGTGGCCTTGGACGGGATGTTGGAGCAGTGTTCAGGTGTTGAGTTGGCGCGTTTGAAGGCTGTTTCTGAACCAGACTCGGGGCTTTGGCTTCACGCTCTACCTTCGCCACAGCTGGGGACTCTCATGGACGACAATACGTTACGTGTGGCGGTGGCTCTTCGTCTGGGTTGTGGTATATGCCAACCGCATCGTTGTATTTGTGGTGCAGAGGTGGATTCGTTGGGGCGTCACGGTCTCCATTGCGTTCGAAGCGCAGGTAGGATCTCACGGCATCACTCAATCAATGACATCGTCCGGAGGGCTCTCATTTCGGCTGATATCCCTGCGGTTCTCGAGCCGCCAGGGTTAATCAGAAGTGATGGGAAACGTCCGGACGGTCTCACTTTGATCCCGTGGGAGAAGGGTCGGAGTTTGCTGTGGGATGCTACATGTGTTTGCACCTTCGCACCATCGCACGTGGGTTCTACTTCCGTAACCCCTGGGGCGGCCGCAGAAGCAGCTGCGAGGCTTAAATGCCTAAAATACAGCCAGTTAATGGGCTGTTATTATTTTGTGCCCCTGGCTTTGGAGACTTCAGGGGTTTGGGGTTCGCAGGGGAGAGCCTTTATTAAGGAGGTAGGGCGTCGCCTGAGAAACCGCGGATATGACTACCGCTCTGGGGCATATTTGATGCAGAGGATCTCCCTCGCTGTGCAGCGGGGAAATGCTGCCAGCGTGATGGGGACCTTTGGGTCGGATATGTCTCGGAGCGGTTTGATAAGTTGATTTATTTATTTTTACTATTATTTTATATTATGATTTCTTTTTTATTTTTTATTTTAGCATTTTGACATTTTATATTGACCTTTTGTATTAAGTGTGTGTGTGTGTGTGTTCTGTTTTGACATTTCTGTAACTTTTAATTTTTTCTAATAAATAAATCTGCCTAGTTCTCTTGCAGACTATTACAGCTTACATCACATAGCGTCGTCATCCAGTCACCAGGAGCTAATAAACACGTCTCTCACTTAGATGCTATGCATCGTCACATGCCGAATAATAGTGCAAGTTTTACATTAAAATAAAACTTGTATTATTAAGCAGAGACGATGCATAGCATCCCATTAAGGCCTATGAAGCCACATTGAACGGACTCAACCCCAGGTGACAAATATGTCGGCAACAGGAAGTAATTTAAATCTGTTACCAATAATAATGAGAATAGCTAAACCGGAAGTGACGCTCTCTGCTTAATAATACAAGTTTTATTTTAATGTAAAACTTGCACTATTTTTACCCGACTACGCGAAGCAAAAAGGAGGGTTATGATTTTAGCAGCGTATGTATGTATGTATGTATGTATGTATGTTTGTGTGTTCATCTGTTCCCTCGCAGAGCCTAAACTACTCGGCCGATTTCAACAAATGAGGTGTCGTTGGATTCGTCTTAATCACCCAGGTAACATAGGATAGTTTAATTTTGAAAAAAACCAAGATGGCGGCTGTGCTGCGCCCTAAAGTGGTAAACCTAAAAATAAAACGATATAAGAAGATATTAGATATTATTACTAAAAATAAGAAGATATTAGATATTAGAAAAAGTGGCAAACAATCGTCTAATAAGCTATCTTGATAAAAACAATAAAATCAATGAGAGACAGTTTGGGTTTCGTCGGGGTAAATCCACTGAAGATGCTGTCTCACTACTGGTGAATCTAGTGGCCGATCGCCTTGGTTCTAGTCAGAGATGCATAGGTGTTTTTCTGGACTTAGCCAAGGCTTTTGACACTGTCTCCGTACCCATCTTGATCAGAAAACTTGAAGCGTTAGGAGTACGTGGTTTAGCTCTCGACTGGTTTAAAAGTTACCTAAGTGGGCGGAGACAGTGTGTTAAGATTGGCTCATGCCTCAGTGATCCACTTCAAATGAACGTTGGAGTCCCACAGGGCAGCATACTTGGGCCAACACTATTCATAGCATACATGAACGACATTGTCGATATCCCATCACTTGGTGCAGAGATAATCTGTTACGCTGACGACACGGCACTTTTGTTCCACGGCAACACATGGGCAGAAGCCTTTAGCCATGCGGAGTCTGGTATGACTAAAATCGCCCACTGGCTAGACAACAACCTGCTTTCACTAAACACTAGCAAAACAAAATATTTATCGTTCCACATCACTGCCGCAACTGAACCTCAGCTCTCGCCGGAGCTAAAAATACATCAGTGTGTGAAGTCCCAAAGTAAATCATGCTCCTGTCCAGGAATCCAGCGTACCGATACTCTTAGATATCTTGGTGTTCTACTGGACGAACGCCTAACGTTTGGCCCTCACATTGAAGCACTATGTGGTAGGGTACGGAAAGTAATCCATATAATGAAATGCTTAAGACAAAGTGCTGATTCTAACCTACTGAAGACTATTTATATAACCCTTTGCCAGTCTCTGATCACCTACTGCGTCTCTGTCTGGGGAGGATCCGCTAAAACGATCATGATAGATATTGAAAGGGCTCAACGGGCCGTACTAAAAACAATGTGTAGAAGACCCCGAAGATACCCTACAGACAATCTTTTCAAGGAGTGTTCGGTACTTCGTGTACGACAGTTGTATATTTTAAGTCTGGTTCTTAGCACCCACAAGCGGACCCTGAACTCCTCTGAATATGAAACACTCTTAGCAAAAAGAGTTTTCTCAGTTCCTTCTGTGGGAGTTGATACAGACTTTGCACGTCGTTTCAGTCGTTTTGCATCACCTTTCATCTACAATAGAATGGTAAAGTCCTGCGAATTTAAACGCTCAAACATGAAAAATGCTAAAAAAACTGTGACTAAACATCTCATGACCTTAGACTACGATGCTACCGAGGATTTGTTTGTGATCAAAAAGTAACACTTAGTTACATACTCTCATACACACACACCCTCACACACATATACACACCCCCTTACACCCCTCACACACACACCCTCAAACACGCTCACACTCACCCTACACTCCACATCAACAAATTGCCTAATTATAGTTAATGTTTTTAATTAAGGTAATTTCTAAACTCTAATCTAAATATAATATACCTAGTTCTCTTCAGTATTTTTTCCATAGAATTATTATTATTACAGCACCTACTAATAATGGTGCAGCAGATACCTATCTAAACAGTTGGTCAACGGTTTGAATCAAACATATATTTTGTAATCTCGTTTTTTTTTGGTTCCCACGATACAGGCTAGGCCTAGTGTGGGAATCACCATCTAACTCTGTTTCTCTCAATTTGTAAAAAAAATGACTATGTACCTACCTATCTTGTTTTGAAATCTTTTTGTAATTATTTTAATATACCTATGTATACTGTGCATGCATTTTGTGTAAATAAATAAATTATCTCTATCTCTATCTCTAAAAATTATCGGATACCATCGTCATGGGTATCAAATGAAAGGGCTTTAGAAGACCTTTTCAAAAATGTATAACACATGTAGCGTCAACATAACAAAAAGAACAAAAAATTCCAAAATGTGTTTTTTTTTTGCCCTTCTTGGTTCTATTCTGGGTGATCGTCCAAAATGACTTACTAAAAAGCTCAAAAAAAAATAGAAGTTAAAAACTAAAACCCGACTACTAAAAGGCTTAAAACAAGACCTGTTTATCCTTAAAATAGACTCATAGATAATTAATCGTAGTCGGAGGACACCACATTCGCATTTGATAAACCGATGGCCTCCGACTACGATTAATTATCTATGAGTCTATTTTAAGGATAAACAGGTCTTGTTTTAAGCCTTTTAGTAGTCGGGTTTTAGTTTTTAACTTCAATTTTTTGTTTAGCGATTTTTCGTTCGCGGCAATAAAACAGTATTCTTATCATTATTGTAAACATCAGAACAACAATAATTCAGGCAATTAATTATGTGTTCTGGCTTACGAAGCAGTGGCACTGCCCAAAAAACTTGTCGTAGACCAAAACACATTATAGGCACAGATAATTTTTGAACGAGCGAGCGAAGCGAGCGAAGTTCTCCGAGTCTACTTGAACAATCCGGCGTTTGTATGTATGTATGTATGAATGTTCGTTCGACGATAACTTGAGTAAATTAAGTCGGATCGTCATGAAATTCGGTAGGCAGGTAAATGAGGCAAAGAGAATTTTTAAGTTCGAACATGAGCCAAATCGGTCGAGGGGTTGCCGAGATATGGGGTTGTTAAGGTTATATGGGATGAGAGAGGGCGCCACTGCTGCCTCTCAGTAACATTAAAATAGTGCTAAAAAGTGGTTTTAAAAGTGATAAAAACGTAAATCTAATCAGTAAACAGTGAAACCAGTGATAAAAACTAACAAAATTTATTTATTTCTTTATTTATTTTAATAAGTACACAAAACAGATTACAGTCGGTAGGTACATTTAAAACAAATCATCACTAGCACAGAATATATAAATATACAAGGCACTAGCAGGTTCGGATCTGGACTGTAGTCCAAGGTATGTATACATAGAAGTTATTAAAATTTACTTAATACTAATGTGAACAGTGCTTAAAGAACATTGTTTATAAAGAAAGGTTATACAGCTAAATTATTTTGATTTATTCGAACAACTGCTGACGTCTTATTTAGATGTTGGGGGTATTATATTATTATTTATGCAAGTGAACTATAAATACAAATTCTGTTTGGAAACAATATTGTGGATATCGGACGTAAAACTCAGTGGAAACAATAAAAATAAACTTTTACGGGTCGCGAAATAATCCGTAACAAGAACTCTATTTTAATCCAAAAAATTTTGCTAATTGCTAAGGTCCAAAGTACACCAGATTAGAAAATTCAAAACAGCGCCATCTATTTTAAATAGATGGCGATGTTTTGAATTTTCTAATCTAATTCTAATCTATCTAATCTATATATATATAGTTATTCTACTTCCTAACAGAGGGCGTCACTAAAGTTTGTTTATCAGAGCCATCTAGTGTTCAAAATTATAAACCAAAAAGTCCTGCTATGCAATAATAGAGGTCGCTTTACTTCAAAACTACAAGAGAGTCCTATACATATCCTATATTAAAATGGAAGAAATACTAGATAAACTACAAAAATATCCAAAATGATCTAGAGGCACAAAAACTTGAAATAAGATAAAGCGGCGAACAAGTTACAGAAAACATTCAATGTGAAATGAAACAAAATGAAAAAAATATTTAATATCACTTTAATTGGATTGTTGTACTACGGCGCGCGTGGGGACGTATCCAACACGTAGATGCCGGTTTGACAACTTTGATCTTATGTAAAGTGGTGCACCTGTTGGGTACCCCAGAGTCCAGAGCGCAACCAAACACACAAAAATACACCTGAGAATCCCCATCAGGTGCATCACCTACATTGACCTGGTGCGACGTGACCATGCGCATCCTCAAGGTCCATTCTGCGAGGGCACCATACACCAAAATACACTCGCAGTACTTTCCCGTCAAGTGTACAGGTCACGCCGACCTGATGCAATGTGGGTACACAAATTGGGTCTACCACCTGAGCACACCACAACACAAAATGCACTCTGGTGGCTTTCCCGCAATGAACACAGGCTATTGTAGAGTTGGATGGGAGCAAAGAATTGGGTTATGGGGATGCATATGGATGGACTGGGTAACTGGGCTATGGGGTTGAGACAACGGTCGTCTGCCATTAAAATGTTTCAAGTAATTAAATTGGCAGACGGTGACTTGCTGTTCACTAAATGGGCCACCTAAATAAGCCGCCGCTTATGGGTCTAACCCTGGACAGCAAGGTGGCAACATCGTTGTGAACATCTCAGGGTGTCGAGAGGTATGCGCCGCTTTCTACCCAGTAACTGTAGTGATAGCCACAGTCACAGTGCCAACTCGCGTCTTATGCATCTTTCACTTCTATCCTGCGAGCATATAGCTCTTGCGCTCCACTCTGGACTCTGGACGGCCGATAAAGGCAAGCCAGAGGTGAGGGTCCCGGTCCTCTTGGATTCCAATCCACTCTTGTACAAAGACGTGGATGCGAGGACCTTCGGAAGACTCGGGTCCGTGGTACCGCCACATACCAACAGCTCGCCACAAGCTGCCCTGCGATGGAGGAACCATAATGGTCCCTCCATTCCCTTAGTCGCCTTTAACGACACCCACGGGAAGAAATGGGTTGGTCCGATTCTGTACCTCCCGGGAACCCGGGGGTTATTATTATTATTTAAGTTTATATGGGGTCGCGAGTTCATAGTTCGGGGCGAGCCACTAGTTATTTAAGTTTATATGGGGTCGCGAGTTCATAGTTCGGGGCGAGCCACTAGTTTAGCAGTGTTTATAGTCTGTTTATCCTTACCGTCATATTCTCGTGGAGTTGCGTCGAGACCGGGTAGGTCTCCCACTGCACGACGACGGCCACATAGATCAGCGGTGTGAATAATATCGCGGCCAGTATCCATATGGCCGCAACAAGGCACAGGGCGCACTTGCGGCGCATCGGTCGCACGTCGGGATTCGATGAGATGCCGAGATAGCGGTCCACGGCTATGGCTGTGAGAGTGAACACGGACGCTGCTTCCGCTACACCTGAAAAACATGGCTTATTAACAAGATTGTTAGCGTCTTCCAGATCTTCCACTCTAACTCCTAGATTACAGTGTGCAGAAATTATTGACATTATTATTTTTAGTTTTGTAGGTGCAAAATGATTTCCCCAAAACGCAATTAATCGGTGTTTAAGAAAACTAAAAAACACGCTTTTATAGCTAACCGAACTAAAAAGTAGAAAATAATTTTTAATTACAAAGAGTTTACATTATACGTATAGTAAAAGAAGGTCGAACAATCAATCATAACATAACTAATTACCTTAAAATAAAATTATGATAACATTTTTGTTATTAAAATAATAATTCAATTCAGAGTAAAAAGCGTGAATTTCTGCGTTCTGGTCTTATCCAGAGGTTCTCAAATAGGGGCCTGAAAATGCGGCGAAATGGTTCCAGTAAAGAATGGTACGGCAGTGTTTGCTTCGCGCTCGACCTGGCGGGGGCACTGCCGTGCCCCCCAGATAAAATGTACGCAATGTAGTGCAAAAGATACGGCCTCTATAGCCTCGCAAAGCCGCAATATCGGTATGGTCCTGCTGCCTACAGTCCAAATGAACATTGCGTGTAAGGATGGAACTTATTTGACCGTCCGTAGTCTACTTGATTCAGGTAGTCAGACTTTTATATCCCAAGAGTTGTTGAAAAAGTTACAACTGAAAACATTCAGAAAAAATGTGACTGTTTGCACTTTGGCACAATTTTATAATAACATCTCCTCCATGGAGCCTATTCTAATAAATAGAAATTTAAGAATTTGTGACGCTGACAATGTTCAATTAATTGGGTTTTGTGATGCATCTCAATCTGCGTATGGCTGTACTGTGTCTGTACGGGCAAGCCACAATGGCGAAATACAATATGTTAATTGACTATGTGCCAAATCACGCGTAGCGCCATTAAAGCGCAAGCTAACAATACCTAAACTTGAAGTTACAAGTGCATCGTTGCTCGCTAAGGTAATATCCAAATCAAAGACTCTGACTGGAATAAATTATGTTTATTTGTTTACCGACTCTATGGTAGCATTAGCTTGGATCCAGGCAGAGTATAGCAAGCAAGATGTACTGGTAAAAAACAGGGTAAGGGAGGTCAATAACCTCACTTCACCGAGTTCCTGGTTCCTGGTGTAAAAAATCCGTCTGATTTAGTTTCACGTGGAGTTGATCCGGGGACTCTCGCTTCCAACACACTTTGGTGAAAGGGGCGAGACTTTCTCAGCGATAAAAAAATTACAGTCCACTATTCAAAAGAATCGAAGTCAGTAAATGTAGAGTCAATAACCCTCCCACCAGTGATTAAAAATGAGAACTCGACCTTAAAAGGAGAGTCTGATTCTTTTCATTCTACTGAAAACTAAGGTGTGTTGGCTGCGTGTGGCACCTTGGATGAAAAATGCTCTAATTGTATTTGCAACGTGTTATTGCCATTATATTCAGGTTTTACTATAATAGTAATACGGTTTTACTATAATATTACAAAAATGGAGCGAAAAAAATATCAGCTGTTTCATACATTTGGCACAGTACTGAGTCGACCTTTTGTATGGAACAGCTGATATTTTTTTCAGTCTATTTTTTTCGCCACCTGGTACAAGTTGTTTGTATTGATCAGTAGATAGCCCACTTAAAGTTCCGCTATCGACCTAGAGTGCACCCTGTAGTGGTTCGCCCCCAACTATGAACTCGCGACCCTATATCTCATTAAATTGACATTACATACCTATGAAAGTAGTTTAACAACCATTGCCAATAGTTGACATGTAGTGATAGTTACGTTTAAGACGGTGTTTTAAATTGACCCTTGAAAATCAAATCAAATGAGTGATATTGCTTTCGCTCACCTTGTATATAATTAAACAGCATGCATATCGTATCTCCAACTGGCAGCGGTGTTAAAGCCTTGCTCAGCTGGATAGGCATACAAATGATCGTCACCAGTAGATCTGCTACGCAAAGGTTCACAATAAATATGCTGTTAACGCTGAAACAAATATTTGATGGAATGTTGCTTATTGATTTCAGTATGTCGTTGGTTATGCCTTCGCAGCCTGGGCTTTTACCGGATTTGGTTTTGGTAATTAGTTGTATTATCTCACTTTCGTTAAAGTCATTTACCTTCTCAGAAAATATACTTAGTGGTTGTATGTTGTCACTATCGGCTTTGTTGTTATCTACGTATAATTTTTCGTAGTATGATGTTGCTATTTCCAAAATATCATGTCTATGTTGGTTATTTTTCAGTTTAGTTATCCATTTTTTTGTTTTGTTAATTTCTTTATATGCCCTTTTTAAGCTTCCAGATATGTTTAGATGTTTCTGTATGATTTCTGTTTTATGTTTTGTGTAGTCTTCTTTTATCATTCTATTAGCTTTTTTATATAAAAAGCTCAGTTCCAACTTCTCTTCTTTGCTTAAGGGTTTCTTTTTTTGTAGCTCTGATCTGCGACTTATGAGTGTTTTCGTGTTTTCAGATAGTATTGACTTCTTTTGTTTCTGAATGCTATTCGTTGTGGGTACTAAACTTTCTGTGATCCACGACTCTAGTCTGTTGTAGTACGTTTGAACGGGTTCGTCTGTTTCTGTATTCATAATAGTATTTCTGTTGCTCAACATCTTCTCTATTATTGCGGTTTTTTGTTCATCTGTCTCTATTATTCTTGGTATTATGTTTTTAAATAGTGTTCGTTTTTTCTTTGCTGGAGACAGGTTGAAGGTTCCTCTGACTAGGCGATGGTCGGATGGAAATTGAATGTTCAGCACGTCCACATCTGTGAAGTACTTTTTGTTTGAAAGAATAAAATCAATTTCGTTTGTATTCTTTTTGTCCGGTGTTATCCAAGTCCATCTACGGTTGTCTTTCTTTTTGAATAAGGTATTATTAATGAATAATTTATTTTCTAGCGCATATTCTCTAGCGTCGTTGTCCTCTAGCGTTTCGGGTTCCTAGGCCAAACTTGCCTGCGACCAAGTTTTCACTATCTTTTGGTATACCTATTTTTGCATTGAAGTCTCCTATTATTATTTTTGTCTTTTCTGTCATAAGTTTTGCTTGATCGATTGTTTTGTAGAAATTGCCTATTTCCTCTATGCTTGAATCTTTTGTTGGAGCGTGTACTTGTATGATAGAGATATTTTGCTGTCCAAACTTGAGGTTAAGTACAGAAATTCTTTCCGAGAGACCTATAAAGCTCAGAATATTTCGTTTGTGTTTCTTCTTAATCAAAAAACCTGTTCCTAGATGGCCCTTTGTTTGTCCATAATAGCAAAATATGTGTTCACTGTCTTCTTCAATGTGGTTTCCAACTCAATGCGCTAGGCCGATAATGTCGTATTTTATGTGTTCTAATGAATGTTTCAACTGGTTCATTTTTTCTTCTGAAGCTAGAGATCGGGCATTATATGTGCATATGTAGATGCTATTGTTGATAGGTGACTTTTTGTTGACTGGAGGGTTTTGGTCTAAATCTCCCGCGGTGACCGGCCGTTTTGGGAGATATCTTTTTGTTTTATAGTTTTTTTGTTTAGTTTTTTGTGGAGGAGCCTGTGTTTCCTATGCTTCCTCGAATGACTGGGCTTCCTTTGAGTTTCGAGTCAAATAGATTGTAATATCGGGTTTGGTTTTCTTATTTGCTTGTTTTCCATTTAGATTATTGGAAGTTTTTTGGTCGTCTTTTGGTGATTCTGAAAATTTTCTTTTGTTGTTGTTTTTAATTTCCGGCTCTACATGTTTGTTGTTTTTCATTTTTGGCTCTACATTTCTTTGCTTGAGAATCACAATTTTGTCATACTTCAGCACGGCACTTTTGCCTTCATTATGAAGTTTTTTGAGTTCTTCTTGGAGATTCTTGCGCTTTTCTAGAATGTTTTTTGGGTAATCTTCTTTCACGTAATATGGGGTTTCATCAAGGAGTTTCTTTTTATTAAGTATTTGTATTTTCTTTCCCAACTTGGTAAGAGTCATTGCGATGGGTCTCGGGTTGTTTCCACTTTTGCCCATTCTTCTGACAGACTCTATCTCTGAGATTTCGCAAGCAATCTTCATTTTTTTCTTTAAAAAGTCTACCATTTTTAATTCTAAGTCTTGGTAAGACTTTTCATTTTCTTCTTCTAGCCCAAAAAATATTATGTTTTTCTTCTTCAATTGTTTCTCGATAAACTGTAAGCGTTGGTCTTGATTTTTAAACTTCTCGTCCATTTCTTGAGTTTTCAGGTAAAGTATTTCGAATTTCTGATTTATATTTTCATTAATTTTTTTAGTTATGCTTTCATCTAGTTGTTTGAATTCAATTTTTTGCTGATCCATATCATCTTGGATTTTTTGCAACATTTTAGTAATGTTTTCCCATTTTTTTTAAAACAGCGCCCTCTATTTTTGTGTAGCGGAAGTTATTGATTACTGGTAGTGGTTCGTGAGTTTCGGCCGTAATATTTGTAGATGGCGCTTTAAGGGTTTTCTAAACGGGCGCCCTCTATAAATGTTTATAGGAACTTCTTTTAGGTTCAGTAAGAACGAGCGTTAGTAGATCTGTTATTTTTGTAGCAATTAACAGATGGCGCTTTGAGTGATTTTTATTTCACTATTATTCTATCGCCTGAAATTCTAGTTCACTTTGCACTTATCGGTTCCTTCACTTTTCGAGTCTTATTTACATAGTTGCAGTTTTATTCACATTGACGGTTTGTTTGTTGTTCAAAATTTTGCACTGTTTACGACGAATTTCACTAAAACTTTATATTTCACTGGTGAATCTCGGTGTGAACTTTATTATTCAGTCGTTTAATTGAGGTTTTTGGCACTGTTTAATATTTTAAAACACGAATAAACACTAGAAGTATTTCACACCACTAAGAAGCGGATAGGCATACAAATGATCGTCACCAGTAGATCTGCTACGCACAGGTTCACAATACGAGTAAATATGCTGTTAACGCTGAAACAAAACGAAAACTAAATATTACACTTCAATTCACTGAATTCTGGCAATTTGTGGTCTAATTAAACTAGTGGCTCGCCCCGAACTATGAACTCGCGACCCCATATAAACTTAAATAATAATAATAACCCCCGGGTTCCCGGGAGGTACAGAACCGGACCAACCCATTTCTTCCCGTGGGTGTCGTTAAAGGCGACTAAGGGAATGGAGGGACCATTATGGTTCCTCCATCGCAGGGCAGCTTGTGGCGAGCTGTTGGTATGTGGCGGTACCACGGACCCGAGTCTTCCGAAGGTCCTCGCATCCACGTCTTTGTACAAGAGTGGATTGGAATCCAAGAGGACCGGGACCCTCACCTCTGGCTTGCCTTTATCGGCCGTCCAGAGTCCAGAGTGGAGCGCAAGAGCTATATGCTCGCAGGATAGAAGTGAAAGATGCATAAGACGCGAGTTGGCACTGTGACTGTGGCTATCACTACAGTTACTGGGTAGAAAGCGGCGCATACCTCTCGACACCCTGAGATGTTCACAACGATGTTGCCACCTTGCTGTCCAGGGTTAGACCCATAAGCGGCGGCTTATTTAGGTGGCCCATTTAGTGAACAGCAAGTCACCGTCTGCCAATTTAATTACTTGAAACATTTTAATGGCAGACGACCGTTGTCTCAACCCCATAGCCCAGTTACCCAGTCCATCCATATGCATCCCCATAACCCAATTCTTTGCTCCCATCCAACTCTACAATAGCCTGTGTTCATTGCGGGAAAGCCACCAGAGTGCATTTTGTGTTGTGGTGTGCTCAGGTGGTAGACCCAATTTGTGTACCCACATTGCATCAGGTCGGCGTGACCTGTACACTTGACGGGAAAGTACTGCGAGTGTATTTTGGTGTATGGTGCCCTCGCAGAATGGACCTTGAGGATGCGCATGGTCACGTCGCACCAGGTCAATGTAGGTGATGCACCTGATGGGGATTCTCAGGTGTATTTTTGTGTGTTTGGTTGCGCTCTGGACTCTGGGGTACCCAACAGGTGCACCACTTTACATAAGATCAAAGTTGTCAAACGGGCATCTACGTGTTGGATACGTCCCCACGCGCGCCGTAGTACAACAATCCAATTAAAGTGATATTAAATATTTTTTTCATTTTGTTTCATTTCACATTGAATGTTTTCTGTAACTTGTTCGCCGCTTTATCTTATTTCAAGTTTTTGTGCCTCTAGATCATTTTGGATATTTTTGTAGTTTATCTAGTATTTCTTCCATTTTAATATAGGATATGTATAGGACTCTCTTGTAGTTTTGAAGTAAAGCGACCTCTATTATTGCATAGCAGGACTTTTTGGTTTATAATTTTGAACACTAGATGGCTCTGATAAACAAACTTTAGTGACGCCCTCTGTTACGAAGTAGAATAACTCTATATATATATATATATAGATTAGATAGATTAGAATTAGATTAGAAAATTCAAAACAGCGCCATCTATTTAAAATAGCCTACCGTATACCTACCGAATTTCATGACGATCCGACTTAATTTACTCAAGTTATCGTCGAACGAACATTCATACATACATACATACATACATACATACATACATACATACATACAAACGCCGGATTGTTCAAGTAGACTCGGAGAACTTCGCTCGCTTCGCTCGCTCGTTCAATTAAACCTGTGTTTTCTATGCGTGTTTGTGTAATTTTATATATACCTAGGTAGGATGTTGTGTTTTGTTGACAAACCTCTTAAATCTTAAATAAAGTGTATTGCGATTTACTTGTACGTATAAAATTTAAAGTAAAACTGAATAAAAGGATCTGACCCAGTTCGTAAAAGATTATTAACGAATAACTTAATTGGTTACCGGGTTTTTTGCACGGGTACCTTATTTTATACTATCTTTCAGTGATAGTCCAGGTTATCGCTCCAGGTAGATGAGCTTTTATGAAGGGCAACAAAAATGCTGAAAGGTGTACAAATGGGTAATAAACGATGACGCACAGACGCCCGAAAGGCACCTAGCGTACGTGTACGGCGCATAGATGCGTCGAAAGGCCACCTAGCGTAAGTGTGGTCAGTTTACTATCGATGATTATGTGCGTCCAAGGCACTCGGCGAATGTCTCGAGCGCGTTTACGCGTCCAAGGCACCGAATGTGTTAACAACTTAACACAAACAAAATTAGTTTTAAATAGGAGCTGATTTAAATTAAATTGTATTTTAAAGCTTACTTTTGTTTTCTTTTTGTTTTTTGCTTCTGATCAGGAAGGTTTGCATGTCTCTACGTAATGACATGATTAATACAGCGTCCAGTGGTACGGTCGGCCACAATCTCAGATACCCTATGGCAGCTCTTACCGCGCGCGGCATAAGGGCGCCAATCGAACAAAAAGGGGTATCTGAGACTGTGGCCGACTGTACCTTCACTCACACAACAGGGTGCACTCTAAGTCAATAGCGGAACTTTAAGTAGGCAATCTACTGATCAATACAAACAACTTGTACTAGGTGGCGAAAAAAATGGAGTGAAAAAAATATCTGCTGTTCCATACAAAAGGTCGCCTCAGTACTGCGCCAAATGTATGAAACAGCTGATATTTTTTTCGCTCCATTTTTGTCGCCACTTAGTACAAGTTGTTTGTATTGATCAGTAGACATCCTACTTAAAGTTTCGCTATCGATTAAGAGTTCACCCTGTAGATGGGTGAAGAGACCATTCGGCGCTGCAGTGCCTGAGACATTGTTTTAGATGGAGTAGAGTTGCCCAGAACCTATACCATCCTGACAGCTTAGTCGGCCTAGCCCACAGGAAAGAAGAGTCAATACGTGTGGAGCCAACTAAGCTGCGGGAACCTATGCCAATGCCAACCTATGTTTTTGATAACCTATGGGAATAAAAAGTTACAGCATATAAAAAGAACATATTGGTTGAAAACAATATTTTATTATGGAAATGTATGATGGGGCCTACGATACACCGAGCTCCCATAAGAAAGCATAAAAAAAGAAATAATCTGATGTTCATTGAGGCCATTCCAAATTCATAGAAATAATCCTTTCTTATAAATCTTATAATAAATAACGTCTTACAATAACCTTGTCAGTTTAAAAAATATTATTGTAAAAAAACATGTTAACAGAATCAAGTCAAGTTGCATTTAGTGTAATTAAGTACGTACTGTAATGATGTAACCTCCGTTGGACTACTGGCTGATGATAATATTTGAATATGTTGGAAGGCTGTAAATAAGATTGTCAAGTAGAGACTGAGACGAGATCCGCCGTCGGGTGCAGACGAAATTGTATATTTTAACTTAAGAAATAAATAGGAATATCGAAAGTTCGAGTTTAATTGATAGAGTTATAGCTAGGGATAGCACACAAGTGCTACAATGGTGGAGGCGAAACCGCGAGTCAATTCCGATTAGGGAAAAATATTTTTAAATAGCTAGGTTTCAGCCCCTCGTGTCTGGATTTTGATGTGATCGCGACGATCAAAAAGGTACCAAGCAGCCAAGCTGAGTAGACTAATTGAGAGAGGAGGACGAAGAATACAATATAAGCGCCAGGAGGACGGCGCGCAAAGAAAAAGATAAGTGGTTCATTTTAAATAAGTGTGAAATTATAAAATTATGGAGTCCTCATCGTTCGACGGGATCTCTACGGACGTGGAAGAGTTTTTTCGGCAATTTGAAATTATTGCCGCTATAAATAATTGGTCAGATGAAGACAAAAGGGTGATAGTGGCTGTGTATTTGTCCGGAGCAGCCATGTACTTTTATAGGGGGTTGTATGATACAGCTGCAACATATGAGGAGGTTAAAGCAGCGTTGAGGGCTGAGTTTCCTCCATGGTGGAAGGAGCCAAAGTTTGATGATGTGTGTGCAGCACAAAAGGTGCCGAAAGCTGTAGAGCAGCTTTCGGTAATTAACGAAGCATTTATCTCGAGCAGATACAACCGTTCGGAATATTTTCAGACTAAAGAAGTAGACGATGTGGATAAACGAGGGCCGCAACCGATGCCGCCGAGTTCAGACGCAGACGCAGCTGAACATAGCGAGGACAAGTTGATGTCCGTCGAAGGGGATGTCCCGACAGTACAGCCCATGGGAGAGCCGACGATAAATGAAGAAATACCCGGTGGGTCTAATCCAATTAGTAAAGTAGAGTTCAGGGACGAGGAAGAGTCAGTAGAGGGAGATGTGGTCTTAGCTCAGCACGACGACGTGATCCAGGGACAAGGTTCGCTGCAAGAAAACGGGGGGAACATTTCAGTGGAAAACGTCGTGGCAGAAAACTGTTACGTCATCATTGAAGGGAACGGACAGTTGACATTGACGGACTGTCAAAAGGAGCCATCGACAAAGGACGAAAGTGTGAGTAACGTCTTTGTCGAATCCAAAGAGAATCGGAGTGAGGAATCACCGAAGGAGTTAATACTGTCGAAGGAGGTAGTGTCAAATGTCATTGTCAAAAGTGATGTCGGTTGTGAAATGAAAAGTGTTATCAAAAGGGTTGATTGTCACGCAATGCGGAGAATTATTATTATCAAGCGGCATGGGGGATACAAAGCGCGCAGTTTCAAGAAGAAACCTCGTGCGGAAAAGAAGGCGAGGAGGTTGAAGTATGAGATGCGGCGACGATTTATGGGTCGACGATGTGTCACGGCGAGAGTGATGAATAAAATTGTAAATAGGTGCTGGAAGTTCAAGGGTCCCTTCGAAATAGACAGACTGAGATCCCTGTTGGTTGGTGAAGTGATAAAGTGGAAGGAAAAGATAATCCAGTAGTTTAAGAAAAGAAAAGACAGTATGAAGGAAAGAAAGAGACTCTTCTATGAAAGATAGCTAGGTAGATTGTTGTTGCAATGATGTATAATATAGATTATATTTCATCGCTTCATTCTTCAGATATAATATAATTAACAAGGTAGTCCCTTTAACCTACTGGCAACTTTCGCACGTATTTAGAGAATCAATAGGATTCATTTTTAAAAATCAAACTGTAGGTAGGTAGGCAGGCGCCCGATGCGCCATCTTTCATTACTCATTCCTTTTTCGTGCGCGGCAACGATCGCACGGCCATACAATGCCGAAACGATCCGCAAAAGATAAAATCGAGCGCTACAGCAAAAAGATAAGAAAGCTCCAAGAGGCTCAGAAGAATCGCCAAAATTCTTCGGATGAAGAACGAGTTCAAGGTCAGTTTAGTGTATATTATTATTTAGACAAATCTTAGATCGGTATTGACTGCGAGTCTCTGCCGATAACGTGATTAACTGCGAGTTAATTGCGCCTAATTTATGCAAATAAATGCATGGAATCTAGAAGTAGATATACATGTTAGTTTGCAATAAATGTACAATTATTTGTCTGTTGCCTACAGATGATAAAAACGACGAAAATGTCGAAGACTTTCCGGTAGCAGGGCCGGCTTTGTACGACCCGCCTCCTGATGAAGCTGCCGAGGCAGATGAACGTGCTCAACAGTCGGAGACATCAGTTCCTATAGAAACCGACACTCAGCCGCCACTGTCAGCTCTAACAGACGCACCAGCGACGGATGCTAATGTCATTGACCCCGCGCTGTTATCGGCTCTCGGCGCAGCTACCTCCGACGCTTCAGAATATGGAGACCCAATCCATGACAGCCTAGCAAGTCTATGGACACCTTTACTGAAAAAGGGCTTACCCAAAGAAGACCGAGACAAGCTCCTCAAAGAATATCTGGTACCGGATAATTGCAAACTATTGCAAGCGCCAAAACTCAACGCTGAAATTTCGGCTGCAGTTTCCGAGATAGTGCGCGGTCGAGATAAAAAGATCTTGCAATTCCAACAACAGCTTGGATCTGGATTGACGGCGATCAATCGCGCTATGCATTTATTGCTTACAACCGACGATAAAGCACATGCCTTGAAGCATCTAAGTGCTGGGTGTCGCTTGTTATCAGATGGCCATTTTGCCTTTACAAAGGACAGGCTAAAGTTGATTACCCCAAGTTTGGATAAGAGTTTTACCCACGTTATCCAAGACTCAGAGCGGGATGATTCTCTATTTGGTTCGTCTTTATCCGAGAAAATAAAGGCCAGCAAGGCTATCGAAAAACAGGGCCAACAAATAAAGAAAGTGGCCCCAAGACCATACACGCCTCAGACATACACGTCTCAGACATACACGCCGCCGGCTGGTCGTCCTACTACCCAGGGAAACTGGTCAGGGCCTCCCCGTTACCCGTCGAACAGGGGGGGGCGCGGGGGGCTCAGGCGACAGGCACCAGCACCGCCAGCACCAGCGGCGCCGCGTCGCGCGTATCCGATGACGTCATCACAGCCGAAAACGAACCATCAACACAAGAACTACCGTGCCCCACCATAGTAGTATCTCAGGTACATGCTGGTCGAATAAGATTATTTTATAATTGTTGGCTAAATGTTACGCAAAATCATACCGTATTATCATGGCTTAGAGACGGTTTTAAGATTACATTCCGTACTCAGGTAAATCAGTCGGTTACCCCACATAACACTTTGAGTGACAAAGAATGTCATGATATTCAAATAGAGCTCAACAAACTATTAGACTTAGGAGCCATTATTCCTTGTTCACCATCCGATGACCAATATTTGTCCAAGATATTTTTAATTCCGAAACCTAATGGTAACAAACGATTCATACTTAATCTGAAGCCATTGAATAAGTTTATTTCAAATGCACATTTTAAGATGGAGGATTATAGAACGGCCTCTAAGTTAATCCCCAAAAACGGCTTTATGGCCACTATAGATTTGAAAGAAGCTTACTTGCTTGTACCTATTTCAAACTGTGATAGGAAATATTTGCGCTTTCAATTTAAGACTCCCGGCTCAAACGACCTAACAACATACGAATTTACGGCTATGCCGTATGGTTTGTGCGTAGCTCCTTGGGTTTTCACCAAGATAATGAAGGAAGTGATGACCTATTTACGGTCTAAAGGTCATAGGTCTGTCATTTATTTAGATGACATCCTATGTATTGGTGATAGCTACGAGGAGTGCGTAAATAATGTTAATGACACTTTGACATTTGATTGCTATTGTGTTTAGGTTTCAAAATAAATCGTGAAAAGAGTTGCTTGACACCTCAACAGAGCTGTAAATATCTTGGTTTTAATTTTAATTCTAAAGATTTCACGATTAGTTTACCAGACGAAAAACGCAATAATATTGCACAGCTAATCGAGAAATTTATTCTCCTACCCACATGCAGTATTCGCGAGTTTGCGCAACTTATAGGTGTTCTTATTGCTGCCTGCCCAGCCGTGAAGTATGGGTACCTATACACGAAAATTTTAGAACGTCAAAAGTTTTTAGCGTTACAACGGAACAATGAAAATTACGAGTCAAAAATTACTCTTTCACCCATAATCCTTCCGGATCTATTGTGGTGGAAGGGTAATATTTTTCATACCTGCGTCAGCCTAGAAGACGTTTCTTACAAATACGAGATTTTCACAGATGCTTCGACCACAGGTTGGGGTTCCGTATGTGGTAACCAAAAAGCAAACGGTAAATGGAAAGACGCCGAGAAAGAACACCATATAAATTTCCTTGAATTACTAGCTGTTTTTCTAGGGCTAAAATGTTTTGTTACTAAAGAAGCTAACTGTGCAATACTACTGCGTATCGATAACACGACAGCAATAAGCTACGTTAATAGGATGGGGGGTATACAATTTCCCCATTTGAGCAATCTTGCTAGAGATATATGGCAATGGTGCGAGCAGCGGAATATTCATATTTTTGCTTCGTACGTCAACACGAAAGAAAACTGCGCTGACGCAGAATCGAGAAAGATCAATCCCGACGTTGAGTGGGAGCTGTCACAATCAGGTTTTGATTTAATTACTCAACAATTAGGTATGCCTGAGATTGATCTGTTCGCTGCTCGCACCAATGCAAAATGTGAGCAATATGTGGCGTGGAGACAAGACCCAGATGCGATTGCTGTAGATGCGTTTACGCTGAACTGGTCTTCTAGGTTTTTTTATGCGTTTCCACCATTTGCTATTATTTTAAAATGTCTTAAAAAGATAATACATGATAGGGCTACGGGTATTCTGGTCTTTCCCTATTGGCCATCCCAACCGTGGTTCCCCTTACTTAAAAGACTTTTAATGTCCGACATAATTTTCTTCAATCCGAGCAAAGACTTATTACAGTCTCATTTCAGGGCCCACCATCCTTTACACGCCAACCTTACCCTGGCTGCCGCGAGGCTGTGCGGGCTGCATTCATCCGCCGCGGTTCGCCACCAGAGGCAACGACCCTAATGCTCGCTTCACTTGCTGAGAACACCATCAAACAATACAATGTTACTCTCAAGCTTTGGTGGGAGTTTTGTATGATAAAAGACATTGATGTATTTGACCAATCAAAGACCACAATAATGAGTTTCCTAACAGAACAATATAATAAAAGTTCTTCTTATGGGACATTGAATAGTCATCGTGCTGCATTATCACTATTTTTAGGTTCAGATAAAACTTCCGATGATTGTGTAAAAAGATTACTAAAAGGCGCGTATAAAGTAAAACCTTCAGCGCCAAAATACACTTCTACGTGGGATCCTCAGCTAGTTTTGGACCATATGTCTACATGGTATCCCAACATAGAATTATCTTTGGATAAAATCACAAAGAAACTAATCGTGTTATTAGCTATCTCAAGCGCTCATCGCGTGCAAACATTATCTTTAATAAAATTAGAAAACATTCATACCCAGCATGATGGCATAAATATTGGTATCACAGACAGCATCAAAACTTCAGCTCCAGGCCAAGACCAACCGGTCCTTTTCATTCCCTTTTTCAATGAAAACCCAAAGATTTGTCCTGCTTCGACGCTCAGAGATTATTTAATAGTGACTGAGACTATTAGAGCCGAAAGCACAGGACCGTTGTTTTTAACATACAAAGCTCCACACAGAAAGGCGACGAGTCAAACATTGAGTCGTTGGATTAAACAAACCTTGTCGGTGTGCGGAGTAGACACGAGCATATTTAGTGCACACAGTACGCGGCACGCAGCCACCTCGGCGGCTCATGCGGCCGGCGTGTCTATAGACACCATACGTCGGACGGCTGGCTGGTCCACCCGATCCCAGGCCTTTGCTAAGTTCTACAAGAGACCTTTAATAGCTACCTAGCCACCTAGCGCAAGAGTAAAGTCAGCTCCGTAGACAATATTCGTAAATAATTTAAAATCAAGTTAATTTATAAAAATAATAGCTTCAACAGTGACATAAAGTGCCAATACATAAGTGAAAATGTTATCTTCAAAAAGTGTATCATCGGTGGAGACTTTAATATAGACATGCTAACTGATGACTCTAAACGACAAGACTTCCTCACCCTACTACGTTGTTACAATTTTAGACATCTAATTGAGTCAGTTACATTTGCCCGTAATCAGTCGGAATCTTGTCTGGATAACTTTCTCAC
This sequence comes from Zelleria hepariella, assembly GCA_949319315.1. Classification (NCBI taxonomy): domain Eukaryota; kingdom Metazoa; phylum Arthropoda; class Insecta; order Lepidoptera; family Yponomeutidae; genus Zelleria; species Zelleria hepariella. Next base: position 156,523 of record OX439379.1, on the reverse strand, counting down.
GAACCTACCAGAAAATGGAATTATTTACAAACAAGTAGAACATAATGGAATAGGAGATGGTCACGTAGGCATTTTTTGTTGCGTGGAAGTAGAAACTGTAAAACAAACTAATAAAGTAGAACAGATTTTTTTTACCGAGTCTAGGTCATTCAGCAAATACAGGAATGACAGTTTTAGAAAGCAGATTTTGAATAGAGATTGGGAAAAAATGGGGATAAACCAATTCATAAAAACATTTAACGAAGTATTTAAAGATTGCTTCAAAAAAGTAAAAAAGAAAATCAACATTAAAAAGAAAAACACACTCAGGTGGGTTACTAAAGGAATCAGAACGTCCAGTAAAATTAAACGGTTTCTTAACACATTTAAAAATAAGCATGATGGTTTCTTAGCACACTACAGATGCACTTACATTAGGATTTATAAAAAGGTCATCAGAAAAGCAAAGAGTCTCTCGGTCCACAATGAAATTAGTAAGGCAAAAAATTCAAGTAAAGCTATCTGGAAAGTAGTAAACAAGTATCACGCTAAGTCAAAAAAAGGGAACAGCCTCACGGAGAAAATAGTGCTAAAGGTCCAAGATAAAATTGTCAACCAACCTCTAGAAATTGTAGAAATATTTGCCAATGAATTTGATCACAGTAATGTCCCACAACTAGTAGACTATAAATTGGCTCTCACGCTGTTGCAACAAGTGACGACACGAATCGTTAACAACATGACGCTTGAACCTCCAAAACTACCCGAAATAATTAAAATCATAAAGGAAATGGAATCGAAACCATCATGTGGATACGACGACTTACCAATCACAGTGGTCAAGGATAATATAGATATACTAGCTCATCCATTGAAATTCTTCTTCGATAGCTGCTTCAAGCACAGTGTTTTCCCAGAACAACTTCAAATAGCTAAAGTTCTACCAGTGCATAAAAAGGGAACAAAGTTAGACCCCAAAAAGTACCGACCAATATCCCTACTTCCATGCTTGTCAAAAATATTTGAAAAGCTTATCAAATCCCGGCTAACAAAACATCTGACTAATAACAAGATTCTAAACGAGAGGCAGTTCGGATACAAGGAAAGAGTAGGGACTGTGGATGCAATCGATACACTCATTGACGATGTAATACTGAAATTAAATAATAAACTTAAGGTAGCAGGAGTATTTCTAGACTTGAGTTCTGCCTTCGATATGGTAGACCATGACATCCTACTGGCAAAACTGGAACACTACGGAATAAGAAACGATAGCCTCCACTTAATAAAATCTTATTTTAAAAATAGGAAACAGTTCGTCGAGATTAAAGTAATAGAGAACGGAGTACAGAAAACATATAAATCCAAATTGATTGACATAGCTAGAGGAGTACCACAGGGATCGATCCTGGGACCAATATTTTTTGTTCTGTTTACTAATGATTTAATTAACCATATGACCAAATCAATTTCTGACTTGGGTGTGGTTGTCTTTGCAGATGATACTAACGCTATCGTATCAGCTGAATCAATTGCCACTCTAAATGAAACTGTAAATAAAGTCCTTAATCAATTTTCAATCTGGTTCACAGCTAACAACTTAAAGCTTAATAAGAGCAAGACCCAAGCTATGCTTTTCAAAACAACTACTAACAACCCTGATACAATTGATATCCATTTAGATGGCAATAAAATAGAAATTGTTGACAAAGTTAAGTTCCTAGGAGTTAATATAGATGCACTCCTAAACTGGAAGGAAGAATTGAGTGCGCTAGAGAATTCAATAAGCTCAGCTTGTTATGCAATTAGACGGCTTAGAGATGAATTGCACACGGAGAGCCTCAAACTAGTATATTACGGCCTTGTGGAGTCCAGACTTAGATATAGTATACAGTTTTGGGGAAACAGTTATGATCAAATTGTCAATGGTGCCTTTGTTTTGCAAAAGCGAGCAATACGGGCAATGCTGAGACTATCGCAATGGGATTCATGTAATGATCACTTTCGTAAATTAAGAATTCTGACTGTGCCCAGTCTATACATCCTAGTGACAATTTGTTCTCTCGTGAAAAGGTTACACAAAATCGAAACTCCAGAGGACAGGATGATTCGCGAAAGCACTAGAAGGATGGATCTAGCTAGTACCGTAGCCCCCAAGCTTAAAGTAGTTGAACATTCCACTCGTTATCAGGGCGTAAAACTCTTCAATATCTTGCCCAAAAAGTTGAAAGCAATAGCTTACGACAATAGTTTTAAAAATAAATTAAAAGCGTACCTCCTAGAGAAAAACTTCTATACAGTTCAAGAATTCAAACCCCGAATTAAATAGGTTCACTAAAGTCACACACGCCACAGACATTTATACACAACACACCCTCACACACCCTCTGACTGATAAAATTAATATGTAGTAGGTAGGTACTTAAGATTTTATATAAATTATTATATTATAGGTTAAATTAGTTTTAAATTTAATTTAATTTCAAATACAATTATTTTATATTGTGAATGAATTAATAAAATGAAATGAAATAGCAAATAGTGAATTCGCTATTTCTGTTTTGCAAACTAGGAGGTAATTATCAGGGGTTAAAAATAAATACCTAGGAACTTATAATTTAACTGATAATTTATACACTTTCATAATATTTCATTATACAGTGGTCAAAGTAAAATTAAGTAACATAATTAATGTACATATTTTTGATTTCTTTATAAATAAAAAGAGTTGATTATTCACAGTATTGGCTTTTTTAATATACTAGCCAGTCAAGTAGGTAGCACCCTATACTAAGATTATAAATATCTATAACAAAGTAAAGTTAAAAGTTATATTTCTAAACTATTTCGAGTAAGACAAACAAAACTTTGATACTCTAAACATCTACCTTGTTAATTATATTATATCTGAAGAATGAAGCGATGAAATATAATAGATGATTAAACGAACTTCCAAGTGAAGTTCTATCGCTATTATATGAATCGCTTCATTCGAAGATATAATCACCCTCCCATCCCCGTGTTGGATGACATTATTATGTACAGTACAACACAGTACAGCCCAGACAAAGTTTTGTTATAAGCTCTAAAGAATGAGTAATGAAAGATGGCGCATCGGGCGCCTGCCTACCTACCTACAGTTTGATTTTTAAAAATGAATCCTATTGATTCTCTAAATACGTGCGAAAGTTGCCAGTAGGTTAAAGGGACTACCTTGTTAATTATATTATATCTTCGAATGAAGCGATTCATATAATAGCGATAGAACTTCACTTGGAAGTTCGTTTAATCATCTATTATTAATGCTTGTAAATATTTTCATGTGTGAATTCGACGGGAATACTACCTGAGGCGACAAAGCTTGGAGCTGCAGAGTGCAGCGAGGCTGAGGATGGTTGACGTGGATCGGAGAGCTGCCGGCAGCAGCGTGTCCGATGCGTGTCGACGGATACTCCAACAGCCATACGATACGAGGCCGACATTTGTGATGATAGGAAGGGAGACAGGGGAGACACTGGCATGAGTCAGATGGACTTACCCCTCAGATAGAAGTATAGCTTGATGGGGAAGTTGGTTGCTTTTGGTGGGTCTGACTGACATAGTGCCGAGGTCCCAACTGTTAATAGCACAGGTTTTTTATATTTTATGTCGACGATTGGGTAGCCCAATTATGTAAGGGCGGAATAGTATCGAATGAAGTCGAGTAATCTTTGGGCCTCGCTTGTAAATTATGATGGCTTGGAGTATCCAATTTTAACTCAGCCGGATTATTAACCAGCTTTGCCAGATTGTATTATACGAATTCAGGGTAGTATTCTCGCATTTTATGAGTAGGGAGGCAGGTATTTAGGGATGGTGATAGTGAAGTGACAGTGAAGTGTTGTACTATTATTTAATTGAAATATTTAAGTTGATTATTGATGTATAGTTAGATAGTTAAGATTCCTGTCTAATTTTGATTTTAAAGATGTTCAAGACCGACCACAGTTGATTAAATTTTGATCACTATCAAAATTTAATGAACTAGAAGGGGGAAGATGTAATGATGTATCCTCCGTTGGACTACTGGCTGATGATAATATTTGAATTAGGTAGGCTGTTTAAAATTATATGTTGGAAGGCTGTAAATAAGATTGTCAAGTAGAGACTGAGACGAGATCCGCCGTCGGGTGCAGACGAAATTGTATATTTTAACTTAAGAAATAAATAGGAATATCGGAAGTTCGAGTTTAATTGATAGAGTTATAGCTAGGGATAGCACACAAGTGCTACAGTACCAAAATACTCTCTCAAAAAAATATATGAGCGCATGAATGTTTTCGATTTAAAAAAGTATTATTTAAATTGAAATTGTTATAGCTTATTTGTCAAGAAAAAAATACACTGAGAGGTAAAACCTTTCTTTGGTGGCAATACATGTTAACTCATCATTCAAAATTAATTCAATGTTCCCGGATTTGCTGGAATGTCGAGATAGTCTATTTATTTTTTATTTATTTATTTATTTAATGTTTAGGAAAACTAGTGGCTAAATTAATATAACTTAAAACTTAACACGTATAAAAAACATAGTAGTGGCTTGACTAAATTTGAATAACAACAGCCAGTCTTTTAAAGTTTCCACAGATAGCACCGGCATATTTAAAAAAACGAGAAGAAAAACTAACTGGAATACATTTAAATCTAAATCTAATCTAATCTAAGGACCACCCAGGAATAGGCTCTGTAGTTATTGGTTACACTGCGGAATATTGAAAAATAATTTTGATAAGAGACCTCTCGCCGCACTCATACTGCCATGAAACTGTCATGAACACTTAACGAGTAGGTGCTGTAAACCCATCGTTGGGCGCAAACGACACACTCTCTACAGGAAGTCACAAAATCAACGAACCGAAGAAAACCAAAAAACATCCGTCCGCCAAGGGCAAGGTCACCTGACCGACAGTGACCTATTTATTTTGCACATAGCGGCGAGTCGACGGAGTTTTGCAAAAAGCAAACCCTTTACAGAGGTGGAGGGTGTGTGTGTGTGTGTGTGTGTGTGTGTGTGCGAGCGTGTGACCGAAATAGCAAGATGTCATTAGTTATGCATTAGACAAAGCATGCTAGCATCATCTTCGATTGGCGTCGCAAAAGTGCGGCGCGCTTTGACCTCTGCCACCTTTCTTGCTCCGATTGGTACTCCGCGGTCTCCGCGCCGTTTTAAACCACAAGGAGACAATAAAAAAATAAAAATAAATTGTATTGGGAAATAAAATTGAGCTTTTGCCAAAGTCGTAGAACAAAAGTTGTTGGAAATCACATTTTAAAGTTGGGGTGTCTGAGGTTTAAAGCTATTTCAAAATTGCCCTGTATATCTAAGGGTTGTATTAATAGTGGTCAGCTCAAGCTCAAGTAGGTGATCAGAAAACAAAATGAATCGATCTTGAGTAGCTGTCAGCATATTAATAGACACTAGCTTGACCTTGACATTGACATTAGCCAAGGTCTATAGTCGGCCAATGTTAATGTCAAGCTCAAGCTAGTAATGCCACCCTAAATATTCTGTGAATATTTCAAGCATCTGCCTGCTGCCGTTAACAATATCGAGCAAAAAAATCACGTTTGTTGTATGGGAGCCCCCCTTTTTTATTTTATTCTCTTTTTTGTATTTTTTGTTATAGCGGCAACAGAAATAGGTACATCATCTCTGAAAATGTCAACTCTCTAACTATCACGGTTCATGAGATACAGCCTGGTGACAGACGGACCGACACACAGACGGACAGTGGAGTATTAGTAATAGGGTCCCGTTTGGCACCCTTCGGGTACGAAACCCTAAAAAAACACGCAAGCAATAATAAAATAATCATAAATAAAATCAATGAGTTACTTACTGTTTGTTATAGCATTTATCAGTCACCAATATACACACGATGTTGGCGATCGTAGATAATATAATCATTAAACTGTACAAACACACCCACACTACTTGTTGATATCGTTCGAAGGTGGTTTTTTCAATCATTTTTATTTTATCTTTTCCCGAGAACACTGCTTATACTATTATAATTTTTATTTGGATATTTACAAGATTTACAAAGACAATTTAAGTTAAATAGAAATAAGACTAACCTAATAAATAATCTAAAACTGCTTATATAATAATTTTCAAATAAGTCCAAACATTGATTTGAGAATTTACCGGAAATACGAAATTATAAATTATTATCATGTAACTATTTAATTTTGTATAGAACACATTAATAAATTCAGTTGACTGGACCATGGAACACATGGTAAGTTCTTGTCTAGTTTCGTCGTAACACTGACTGACGCGGCGAGCTCCAAGCATCGCATCGCAATAGAGCAGCAAGCTCCGCCTGCCTTGTACAGTCAGCCACAGGCTAGGATACCCCTTTTTGTTCTATTGTCGCCCTTATGCGCTGTCAGAGATACCATGGGGTATCCCAGAGTGTGGCCGACTGTAGGTACGTCATGATAAACTAACAGGTAATCACGGGTTACGCTCGATGAAAGTGGTGGGGGATGTCTGCCCATACAATCGCCATCTGTCTGAGATACAAAATGACTTCTGAATGAATTCAAGGTCAGCGAAGTAACTTCAAGGTCAGCGAAATGAATTCAAGGTCAGTGAAGTGAATTCAAGGTCAACGAAGTGAATTCAAGGTGAGCGAAGTGAATTCAAGATCAGCGACATGAATTCAAGGTCAGCGAAGTGAATTCAAGGTCTGCGAAGTAAATTCAAGGTCAGCGAAGTAAATTCAAGGTCAGCGAAGTAAATTCAAGGTCAGCGAAGAGAATTCAAAGTCAGCGAAGTGAATTCAAGGTTAGCGAAGTGAATTCAAGGTCAGCGAAGTAAATTCAAGGTCAGCGAAGTGAATTCAAGGTCAGCGAAGTGAATTCAAGGTCAGCGAAGTAAATTCAAGGTCAGCGAAGTGAATTCAAGGTCAGCGAAGTAAATTCAAGGTCAGCGAAGTGAATTCAAGGTCAGCGAAGTGAATTCAAGGTCAGCGAAGTAAATTCAAGGTCAGCGAAGTGAATTCAAGGTTAGCGCTCATTACTCGTGAGTCGTGCGTGACACTACCTGTACCTCTACAAACTGTCGTACATTTTCGTTTCCTGCCTTTTACAGAACCAACACGAAAGCATTTTTATTTTTTCTAACACCCTTGCGAAAGCAACATTACATTTAGAAGGTTCAAAAGTAGCCCGGAACAGGGCTTACACCCGCGACCTTTGGCATACCGTAGGTACGCCACCAAGTAACTGTCAATGCGAATCAGTATCTTATAGTTGTTAGTGGTTATAAATATACGACACGACTGAGAGTTAAACGAGGTAGGTACGAGTAGGTAGATAGGTAGATAGGTAGGTAGATAGATAGATAGCAACGATTTATGTTTACCAAAAATTTATTGTACCCTTTCAAACAAATAAAAATCGATTCAAGTAAAAAAAGTTAACAAAGAAAAAAATTATACGGGTCGGGAGTGCCTCCTCCTTTTTTAAATTCGCTTAAAAAGATCCTGGCAGAATAAAAAAAAAGCATTTTTCAGTTTGAGTAAACAGTCCACAGATGGGCGCCACCACCTAGTAAAGACTCAAATGTGATAATGTTTATAAACTCGCATCAACAGGTAGATGCAGTCGGCCACACGCTAGGATACCGCTTGTCGTTCGATTGGCGCCCTCATGCCGCGCGGTAAGAGCTAGCACGTGGGGCCGACCGTACCTGCAGTCAACACGCCCCCCGCGTGCCACCCCCCGCCCACTTTTTACCCGACTACGCGAAGCAAAAAGGAGGGTTCTTGGTTCTATTCTGGATGATCGTCCAAAAATCTATATCTATCTATCTATCTATCTATACTTATAATAAAACTCTAGCGAAGTCAATTCTGTACATTGAATATTTTTAGAAAAAAACTAGCAGGGGTTACTAAGTAAACTATACTGAATACAAAAATGCAAAAAAATCGGTCTATATCTGTCTGTCTGTCTGTCTATCTGTCTGTCTGTCTGTCTGTCTGTCTGTCTGTCTGTCTGTCTGTGTGTTACCTCATCACGCGAATACCACTGAATAGTTTTCAGTCAAATTTAGGACCGTGATAAGTCCTGGTTCTGGGCACAATCTAGGCTATCCGATGTTCAGAATACATTGCGGGTTGCAATTTTAACTTCGTTTTTTGTAAGAAATATTCATAATTTTGATATAGCTTCTTGAGAAGATATGTTAATAACGTGATACAAAACACATTTCTAAAAAAAAACGAAAAAAAAATGTCTGACTTGGAACCTCATTATCTCGGAAACCGTTGATTTCCTAGGCATAGTTCCTTGGGCAAAAATGTTCGTTACGATGAGGACTAAGTATATGTGGTCTCCCACTTTGTTGGCGGTCTTTTAACACAATACAAGCACTCGCCGCAAACAATAATTTTGCATTCTTGCATAACGAATAACTATTGTTTACCGTTGAGCGGGATAAACAGAGTAAAGAGATAAACAGAGTTATTAACCGTATGCTTTGCTTGCTGGCTTAGCATGAGAATGAGTAAGACCTTATCTATGGGCTTATAACTTTATCTATCCCACTCTACGTCGAGGGAGATACATATAAACCCCTTTACTTCCCAAGCAATTCTTATTCTAAGCTTCCTGGTATCTTTTCAAGGGTATCTTTTCGATACCTTAATGTAAACAATACATATTTATTATTTAAATAAATGTATTGTTTAGATTAGGGTTTTTAATCTATTGCTTTTGAGCCCTGCTACCACAAGTTAAGAAATAATAACTATTAAATTAAAATACTCCCGACATTTAAGCTTCAAATAAGCATATTTCATAAATAGATGAACCAATTTTGACAAAACATAACTAAGAACATTGGCTAGAAAACCTGCTTTCAAATTGAAAAAAAAACCTAAAGCTTCCAAATCGTTCACCCATTTAAGAGCTACGGTGCCACAGACAGACACACCCTCATAAACACATACCTATACAGACACACTCACGAAGCTGCCTCCTTTTTGGTCGGGGGTTTAAAAAAACCTTCCTTTTGAGTTTTCACACAACTAGTTATTTACTAAAAAGCTAAAACCCGACTACTAAAAGGCTTAAAACAAGACACGCTTATCCTTAAAATAGACTCATAGATAATTAATCGTAGTCGGAGGACACCACATTCGCATTTGATAAACCGATGGCCTCCGACCTTTGTGTCGGGTGTGTTTTGGGGCGGTTTATTTGGTTAATGTTTTTTTTTTGTTTTGAACTTATTTGTGTATAGACTTGTGTGTGTTTGTTATGTATTTATTGCCTTGCCCAATATTTTGACGAAGCTTTGTGAATTTCCTGTATTTTAATATCGCATGTTTGATTGCATGGATTTCAAATGTAAAATAACTGTCAACCATTCGTCTCAATTACTGCTGGCGGCGACATGTCACTCACTTGTTGATTCACTTCGCATGTACACTATCCTCGATACAACGCGGGTGGAGAGAGTACACGCGAGGACGCCGCCGCCACGGTAATTTGATCGAGCGCCGCGCCGGCTGTTGCGCTGAGGTTTTAATAACTTTACTGTAATTAAATGATAGATATGATGGGCGCAGTGCAAAAACTCGCGCCGTCGCTGTGTTGTAGACGTAAGCCGTAGCAATAGCCGAGTCTCGTGCAATTACGGAAAATTTTAAAGTGTGTCATTGCGCGGCCACACAATGACATGTATGATGATGCGGACATGAGCCTTGAAACATTCCCGAAATACCCATTGGCAAAATGTTAAGTTTAATAAATCACGAGTTACACCTATATCCTTTAAAAATGTTTCAATGATGATGTGTGATTTTTTTGTGTAATAGCCGCTGGGAATGCAAAACGTCGGATTATTTACACATCCAAGGGACTTCAATTAAATAAATCCTACTTGATTCACCCGTTCTTGGGAAAAAGCGTCATGACAGACAATTAAATAATTCCATGACTGTCCAGAATCCTAAAAACTAAATACTTACCGTAGACATGCTACGCCGAGACCGGCATTAGCTACCTGTTACGCCGTAGCACCGGATACAACGTAGCACCCACTACGCCGTAGCACGTTTTGCAGCGTGACACCCGCTACAACGTAGCACCCGCTACAACGTAGCACCCGCTACGCCAAAGCTGCTACGCCGTAGCTGATACACCGTAGCACCCGCTCCTCAACATAGCGTATAAGCCTCAACACGAATAGAGTCCATCCAACGATCCTTCACAAGGCACCTCGCGTACTCATCGTCTGGAATTAGTCATAGGTGCCCATACGACGAAAGATTGAAGTATTTTAATATGTCTCACCTATTTAAGCGCAGACAAATGCAAGACCTTGTTTTCCTACAAAAAGTGGTTAGTAGAAATGCAATATGTGAGGACCTACTTGAACGGGTGAGCCTGAAGGTTCCTAGACCCAACTCACGTCGCAATCACACCGCCACATTTAATTTAATTGCCTCAATGTGATACCAACGTAGGCGTCAATGCGCCATTGAATAGGATGCTCCGAACATACAATGAAAATTGGAAGCACTTAGGTTTGGACATCTTTCATGACAAGCCCAGTAAATACAAGTCAAATATAAACAGAAATATACGAAATCCAAAACCACAATCCCCATAAATTTAAAATTAAATCTAGTCCGATTTTATAATAATTATAGTAATTTTATAATTTTTATATTTTGTCTTCTCTGTCTCTTTTGTAGTATTGAGTCATTAATCAACTATTTATTGAATTTATATTATTAAGTAATGAGATACTTTCTAGGCCACGTTCTTTCAATATCTCATAGATGGCGGTAAATAAACAGACAGTGTAAAGAGTCTTTACTCATAGCATAGATATTAAATTTTTTGAGAGGCAAGGTTACGAACCAATCGAGCCATTAAGGTTTACACAAAGAAGTTTATAATATAGACCACTGTATCGGCAATCGGCGTTAACAGCCTAGCTGGACCACAAAAGGAAAAAATGTTGGACTAACTATTTGATTGTTAACCGATGGGTTGAGGAGCATGGTTACTAAAAATCCAGCCAAAACTGTTGAAAAGCTATGTTTGTGAAATAATTTTGAGCGTAAAAGTAATATTTTGAAGGCGTGAAAACGGATATGCACAAACATACATTCACCATCGAAAAAATCAGACCTTTTGAAAAATACTTTATACAACTTTTGTTCCAATTCGAAACCTATTGTGAGGGGATTATTAGGTATCAATGCAAAGGACATTTAACGACCTTAAAAATAAACAATCAAAACAAACCTCCCGGTGCGTGATGATGAATAAAATATTGGTAAACTCATGAAACTCTCAATGGTATCGCATGGAAGCTGTTATCAGGGCAAGGGGATGTAATACTAGTGGTAAGTAAATTTATTACTTTTAGAGTAAAATAGAGCATAATTTAGTTATTTTCTCTGTTAAATTCATAAGCGTATTGAAATAGAAAAGTCGTAGAACAAAAGTTGTTGAAAAACACATTTGAAAGTTGACGTATTTCAGGAGTAATATATATTTTTTTAAAGGCGTTCAGATGGCGTTGATCCGACATGGACTCTATCACAGAGTAAATTAACGCTTACTAAAGAGAAAAGTCTTCTTCACTTCATTGCTCTGTGACTACATCTTTCATCACATCATCCTAGACGTCATTCCATTTAGGTACATGAAAAAGTGCACACGTCTTTGTGTTCTTGTTGTGAGTGAATGGTAAAAGCGGGAACACTACATTTTGCCCCACCACTAATACCTAAATGTGTTTGGATGTATATCTAGCAAGGCAACGAGCGCGAACTGCCATAAAAAAAACTTGTCTCGTCAGCCACATCTAGTTACAAATTAGGAACTACAACTTTAATTATGAGCTGTAAAAAAATCACCTATTAGTTTAATTTAAAGGAATTAAAGTTTTTCAGTCATTATTTCAAAAGGTGCAATTTTTCTGATGCTGAGTGCTGTCAACACTTTTGGCCGGATTTTTGTAACTTATAATAACCTAGCTACATCAACTTTACCGATCGGTTTTGACGCAATAGGTCTCACAACTAGCGCCGCCAATGAAAAAAAAACCTTTTTTTTACCTAAGGTTGGATTCCAAGATTGGATTTCCTACGAATGCAATCGAAGTGGCCACTTTTGGCAAGAATCGATTGCATTCTTAAGTTCTAGGATCTGGAATCCAAGCCTTAGGTCCTTAAAATAGTTAAGCCTCGCGTTGAGAAATCGCAGGAGCGTCTTTTGGTAAAAACGCATCCAAAAAGAAGATAAGATTTTTTTTCCATTGGCGGCGCTAGTTGTGTGACTTAGTCCAACCTTTTTTCCCTCTGTGGTCCAACTGGGCTGTCAACGCCAATGCAGTGGCTTACATTGTAAACTTTTTTGTGTAAACCTTAATGGCTCGATCTGTTCATATCCTTGCCTATAAAAAATATTATATCTATGCTATCAGTAGACTCTTCACTCTGTTTTTGTTTTATAAAACGGTACAGTGTAAAGAGTCTACTGATAGCATAGACATAATTTTTTTTATAGGCAAGGATATGAACAGATCGAGCCATTAAGGTTTACACAAAAAAGTTTACATAAAGACCACTGTATCGGCGTTGACAGCCTTGTTCGACCACAGAGGGAAAAAATTTTGGACTAACTATTTGATTGTTAACCGATTGGTTGAGGAGCTAGGTAACTAAAATCCAGCCAAAACTGTTGAAAAGCTGTATTGTTTGTGAAATAATTTTGAACATAAAAGTAATATTTTGAAGGCGTGAAAACGGATATGCACAAACATACCTACACTCACCATCGAAAAAATCAGCCCTATTGAAAAATACTGCAAACAACTTTTGTTCCTATTTGAAACCAATTGTGAGGGGATTATTAGGTATCAATGGATTGAGTGGATGGTAAAAGCGGAAACACTACATTTTGCTCCACCACTAGTACCTAAATGTGTTTGGACGTAAGGTACGAAGGCAACGAGCGCGAACTGCCATAAAAAAAACACGTCTCGTCAGCGACATCTATAGTTACAAATTTGGAACTACAACTTATGAGCTGTCAAAAAATCATCCTTCGGTTTAATTTGAAGGAATGAAAGTTTTTCAGTCATTATTTCAAAAGGTGCAATTTTTCTGATGCTGAGTGTAGCTTGTCAACACTTTTGGCTGGATTTTTTGTAACTTATAATAACCTAGCTATCTCAACTTTGCCAATCGGTGTACAATGGCTAGTCCAACCTTTTTCCCTCTGTGGTCCAACTAGGTTGTCAACGCCAATACAGTGGCTTTTACGTATTGTAAACTTTTTTGTGTAAACCTTAATGGCTCGATCTGTTCATATCCTTGCCTATAAAAAAAAATTATGTCTATACTATCAGTAGACTCTTTACACTGTACCGTTTTTTACCGCCATCTATGAGATATCGAAAGAACGTGGCCTAGAAAGTATCTCATTGCGAAGCATATTCGATTTTCATGCAAATTTTCTTCGCTTTTTGCAATCAAATGAAGCGACGTATGTATTATAGGACCAATTTTGAAGATACAATACTGGAAATCATAAAATGAGCTTTGGAAAATTCTGAATAGCTTTCACAATACATGCATTTTTTTTTTCGAAATTAAGCAAATTACAATAAAAGTTAAAGTGATCCAAAGATTTCACAATAACGTCTCCAATGGATTTCAAAAACTTTTTTACGATGTCTTTGTTACAGAACAACAATTTCTCATCATTTAAAATACGGCGCCTATTTTAACTGTTGTGTGCTGTACATACAATTAATTTAGATAAAAAAGTAAGATGTAGCCTGTACAACTGTACATGTCCCATTAGCTGGGCAAAGGCCTTCTCTCCGAGAGACAATTTCCAACTACTTTTGACACTTATACGCTCTGTTACTCCCATTTACATGCCTACTGATTTTTCTCGTAGGTCTCGTAGGTATCTGGACAATACAAGACCTATTTTAGACCCATTATCTTATTTAAATGATTTCTTTCGTGAACTCCAGGTGGAAGATTGGAAAAAAGTGGCGCAAGACAGAGAGAGATGGCGTCTTTTGGTTGCGGAGGCCAAGATCCATTGGGTCGCTGAGCCTGTGTAGTATAATCCGTGCAGGATCAGAATGGGATAATACCTTTTGGAACTGAGACGCTTGCGGTCCGCCTGACAGCTGTAGCGTCAGCATTTCGGCAAACTCTAGTTGTCTATGGCAAACTCGCATCGAAACTTGCTTATGTTTTCTGTGCGCGTGGGTGTCTGCTCGAGTTTTATCACGTTTTATTCATTTAATGCAATAAACTTTAATCCTTTTTGATTACAACCATTAAACATTTTTGTGTATTTTCAATTTCATAACCCTATGATCGATCGTAGAACTAACAATTATTTTACTGACACTACTCGAGAACTATTATTTTCGGTTCTGTTCCAAAATGTATTATCCCATTCTGATCCCGCACAAATTATAAGTAAGTAAGTATCTTATTTAAGTGAATAATTTTGGGAAAGTTTTAAAAAAAAAACAATAATTCTTTACCATTTTTGTCAAAAAAGCCGGGGAACTCCCTGTGCCGAGACAAACGAAGCGTGATGCCGCTATTTCAACTTTTAATTCAGTCGCCGACACTCCATTATTTGTCTCTTTGTTTTAATGACAAATTGCTTCCGACAGTTTTGGGGCCTTTTTTCCCGGGAAACATACCCAACCCACGCAGACAAAGCTTTTTGTATTTTTACCAAAGTGTGTGTGTTGTGCATTTTGAGTGATTGTTCTATTCTGTTATTCAAGAAAGTCCTGTCTGTTTGTTGGTGATCTTTCAAACTCTCTCGTTACTTAATACAAAATTAACAAAAAAAAAACGACTTAACTGGTAAAAAGATACACTGTTCATAAGCTATTGCACTACTGATTACAAGTGATTTGCTGCTGTCCGTTGAGGAGTTACGTTCTCCATCTCCGAAGTTCTTCATCAGATCTTCACCATTTTATGGGACTACACGGGAAGTATACCCTTAACCTCGGTTTAAAAGTAAAACCTTGTTTGTCATAATATATAACATTTGTTTTATGCATAGTACAGAGTTGGTACTGGTAATATCATAGTAAAGTTATTGTGTAGTAAAGTATCAAAGTTGTTGTAGTTATTTCATTATTGAAAAGAAAAAAATAAGGAAAGTGTCGCAGGAGAATGCAGGCACTTTGAGCACGCCAATCTCTTCTATCTCCAAATAATAGAGAAATCTTTACACTTTTAGACAAAGGATAAGTGGCTAAACAAGGCAAGTCGTAAAGCAAACTTTCCCACGTTTTTTCCCCGACAATTTTCTCTCCAAGCTTTTCTTATTATGGTATGAAAACACTTCTAAAGAGTCTGCTTGTCTCTTAGTTTCCATTAACACCTGAACTGGACCAAGAAGTAGAAAATAATGGAGAGACAAAATTTTTTGAGAACTAAAAGGCGATTTACACTTCAATAAGTACAGTAGCGAGTTAACTTGCCACTATGGCGAATTAAGTTGTTATTGCGTTTGAACGCCACAAGCGAGTTAAGTAATAAGTTGTCAAATTTAGGCCCGGTTTCTGAATTGAGAATTTTACCAAGCACATACTTACGTATCGCTCTGTCACGCTCTTTTGTGAGAAATCTGCAGAGACAGGACGATACTTACCCATTTGCTTAGCAAAATTCTCAACTCAGAAACCGGGCCATAGTTACGTTCGATAAGCGGCGATCCTATTTTTCGGGCCGAGTCAAGTGCGAAGTCCCCTCCCGCGCGTCCGCCGCAACCTCACCAACTTACTTAACTGGCCAGCGCGGGCAATGGGGCATGTATACAGCTATAGTTTTTACTCAAAGACGCTCGTAATGTGGTCATTAATTCGACAACCTTCTTTGAGCAAAGGAGGACTTGCAGGCTGCTTTAATTAGGCGCCAGAAAAGTTGTATGGAATTTCATTAATGTCGTGTTTTGCGGCCAGAAAAACTGTATGAAAATCTATTAATGTCGAGTTTTGTTTCAAAAATAGAACTCAAAAATCAGGCACAAAAAGTATTTATTTAGAATTTGGCTGTTTGGGTGCTGGCAGTCTACAAATTGCATAGAAAAAAAAGCGCGGCCATATTGTTTTCGCCGCTTCGCGCGTTGTTCGAAGTGATTTTTTCTGTGCGTGCTGTTTTTGTTGTAAATAAAAGTGAACACTTCAAGCAACGAATCCTCCGATTCAATGTGTTTAACAACGCCGAACATAAAAAGGAAGAGAAATAAGATATTTAAAGGTACCTATTGCCACCGAAGTCAAAGGAAAAATACAAGTTTATCTACGAAAAGTTTGCGGAATGGAAAATCAACAGAAAGTAAACTAAGACAAAAGGTAAGCTGGTTCTATTTAAATTACTCGCATTGTTTGAGTAAAGCACTATACAAGCCTTGGTCTGCAATGAGTGCGCTTCCGGCCACGCTATGATGGCCTCGAGCTTAGCTTAGCTACGCTCTCGGCCCTCAAGCTTGGTCATCATTGCAGCCCTTGCTGTCCGCGCTATAAAGGCCTCGACCTTCGGTCTCGGCCTTCATTCCAGCTTGTCCATCAAGGGCTGCAATGCTGACCACGCTGTGAAGGCCTTGAGCTGCGCTACGCTGCGCTCTGTCGGCCATCAAAAGCGCGCCAGAAACGCACCCATTAAAGACCGCGGCAGTAATGTACTATTGTCGCAGAACTGCCACATAACTTAACTCGCTTAAAGTCGCTTACCGATGTGTGTGGACGCTTCTTAAAGTGTGTGAAAGTGCCAAACTAATGCCGCGCTCATTGCTATTGTGTTTGTATCATTAAAGATCTGATAAACCCTCGAGTTTATATTTTTTCATAATGGACCACAAAGGGCGACCTTTGCCATTTGAATTCGATACAAAAACATTATAATTTTCTCTAAACGTTCTTGAGAAAAAAAGCTCTTGATGGACGGAAAGAAAAGTGCTGTAAAAAAAAGTAAGATGTAGCCACCACGCGTGCTCAATGTGGATTGGCGATTTTCGCGTTAAGGGCATAATGCCTCAGATGCTCAGGTTTCCTCACGATATTTTCCTTCACGGTTAGCGAGTGGTGTTGCTACTACAAATTCACGTAGATTCAAGTCATAGGTACATGCCCGCACCGGGAATCGAACCTGGATCTCTCTCTTCCAAGTCCATTGTTTTACCACTAGGCTACCACCGCTCAAAGTGCTCTTATAGTTGTTCTATTCTGACTTTGTGATGCTGATTGTTACGTTTCAGCTGTTAGTTAGATGCTCTCCGGCCCGGTTTTTGAGTTGAGAATTTTGCTAAGCAAATGGGTAAGTATCGTCCTGTCTCTGCTGATTTCTCACAAAAGAGCATGACAGAGCGATACGTAAGTATGTGCTTAGTAAAATTCTCAACTCAGAAACCGGGCCTAAATTTGACAACTTATTACTTAACTCGCTTGTGGCGTTCAAACGCAATAACAACTTAATTCGCCATAGTGGCAAGTTAACTCGCTACTGTACTTATTGAAGTGTAAATCGCCTTTTAGTTCTCAAAAAAAAATGCCAATATCAGCATCCTCCTGGCTAGGCACTCGGTATGGGAAAGTATTCCAATTCAATTAAGTTACTGTCTATTATTTAATAAGCCTTCATACGCGTGGGTGGGTGGGTACTACGTAGTTATTGAGTAACATTAACAAATTATGAGTTTAGATGGAACCTGGACATCCTGTTCGAAACAAAAGTTGCTAGAAATCACATTAAAAGTTGAGGCGTTTCAGGACTAAAGCTATTTAAAAATTACCCTGTAATTATTTTGTTGACAAACACGGTTTTGCCGGTTTTAAGAATAGGATGATTAATAGCAGAATAAAAACATGAAAAATAAAAAAATACATTAAAAAATAGAAGTTAAAAACTAAAACCCGACTACTAAAAGGCTTAAAACAAGACCTGCTTAACCTTAAAATAGGCTCATAGATAAAATCGTAGTCGGAGGCCATCTGTTTATCAAATACGAATGTGGTGTCCTCCGACTACGATTAATTATCTATGAGCCTATTTTAGAAAGAAAGAAAGAAAGAAGAAAGAAAAACGTTTATTCACTAGCCACAACACACAGTATACACACAAAGTAGGAAGTTACAAGGTAGGTGCATTTTCTTAGAATTAATTAAAACCTAACTAAGGTGCACTGTGTGCAATGGCCGTAAATAGGTCGCGTGGCTCAGCATGAATGCTACGGTAACCCGTAGGCCCCGTAGCGCTGGTATTCTGCCAGGACCTAAAAAATACTTAAAACTAACCTAAACAAAATAAAACTAAAAACCTAACATTTATAACTATAAAAACACACAGTTTGGGGCATTTCACTAAAAACTAAGTCTTAAAATTTGGTACCTATTGGGTCGGTTGTGTTAACATTTTCATACCTACTTGAACTTTCTAACATAACAAGAACATGAACATAGCAAAAACATGAACAAAATAAAATAAATAAATAAACAAGTACATAAGTACATAGACAAACAAAAAAACACACAAGTCCACCAAATCTGTGTAGTACTCTATGTAGTTTTAAGGATAAGCAGGTCTTGTTTTAAGCCTTTTAGTAGTCGGGTTTTAGTTTTTAACTTCTATTTTTTTTTGAGCTTTTTAGATAATAATTTTGGATGATCACCTAAAATAGAACCAAGAAGGGCAAAAAAAAAACACATTTTGGTGTTTTTGTTCTATTTCTTATGTTGACGCTACATGTGTTATACATTTTTGAAAAGGTCTTTTAAAGTCCTTTCATTTGATACCAATGACGATGGTAACCGATAATTTTTATTTTTAGGTCCACCACTTTAGGGCGCAGCACAGCCGCCATCTTGGTTTTTTTCAAAATAAAACTATCCTATGTTACCTGGGTGATTAAGACAAATCCAACGACACCTCATTTGTTGAAATCGGTCGAGTAGTTTAGGCTCTGCGAGGGAACAGATGAACACACAAACATACATACCCACATACATACATACATACATACATACATACATACGCTGCTAAAATCATAACCCTCCTTTTTTGCTTCGCGTAGTTGGGTAAAAATAAGTACATGCGTTCATTCGTGCGAATGTATGGCGATGACTGGAAGACAATAAGTTAAATTCTTCACGTACAGATTCCTACATTCCTTTCTCTTCCTTCTGAAGGTTTTCTTCAACGCCGTCAATCCAGCGCTTTTTAAGCCTGCCTGTTGTTCTCTTGGTCTCTCCTTGTCCACCCGGTGCACGTTTCATATAACTGACATAAATATTTTAAAATAATAAGTTTCAATAATCATCCTAATTTGTAAATATTGCTAATTTTATCCTGTAAATAGTTTTTAATCAAATTTAATTTAATTTTAGTATATCGCATGACTATGAATTGAGTTTTTAACAAAATTGTATTTTTAATTTATTTGCATGTAATTTGATTGCAACTTCAATAAACTGGTTTTATTGTTAAGTGATTAAGTAACTGTTCGATTTAAAATGTTGTGCACGTCCTGTAATAGGCATAAGCGCTAGCCATAAGTTTCTGTAATATTTGATTGATACCATGTATTCGTTTATGCTGTTGGAGTGCCTAATAAATAAAAATAAAAATAATAAAATAAAAAAAGCCTCTATGATACGCTGCCGTCTTAAGGAAAAACACAATAAGCGGGTTTTGTGTGGTTTACAGATTTCTGAAATGGGGAAATACTTTACCGCAGATAGAGCAGCAGTCACAGACTGGAAAAGTTTGACGCAGTGTTCTTGTCTGGAAAAGTTTAACGCAAAGTTTTTGTTCCTTAAATTCTTTGCCCTGCAGTTGGCAAGCTGATAAACTACAGAACTTTTTGAAACTACTTTTAAAGTACAGAACATCCATTTTATATTTTAAAAGACTTTTGAAATGTTTGCACCGTCCGAAACGAGACGAAACGAAACGAAACGAAACGAAACGAAATGAAATAAAATAAAATAAATGAACATTGTAAAAGTAAGGTGACAATATTTTTGTTTAGTAAATCACCCTCCGCCTCTCCCCCCACCCTTAAAATTAGGGGATGGAATTAAGCGCGTACAAAATGCCTGTGATTGATAATGGAGCAAACAAAAACAGCGCAGCGCGAGCAAACGATCGTTGCCAATTTTATTACGCCCGTATGAGAAATACAAAAATCATAAGATAATACAAAGAGAAGTGAAATCCCACCAAAAACATTTTCATGTAAAATGTTGCCAAGACGAGACCCCGCACTGTCAAAAAGTTATCACATCTCATGTAGAGCCAAACGTCTAGCTCTAAACGCCCTAACTCTACAAGCACTAACTTCATAAACTCTACACCTTAGTCAAAATATGAGGCTTGGCCATTTCGGTACCGTCATATGGGCGTAAGGTAAAACATGAATTGACTGTTCATTACTTTTCTATTATACAATAGTTCTTTTAGTAGGTAACGAAACGGCCAAGCCACATATTTTGACTAAGGTGTAGAGTTTATGAAGTTAGTGCTTGTAGAGTTAGGGCGTTTCGAGCTAGACGTTTATGGCTCTACATGAGATGTGATAACTTTTTGACAGTGCGGGGTCTCGTCTTGGCAACATTTTACATGAAAAAGTTTTTGGTGGGATTCAATTTACTAGTTTTAAATCAAGGAAAGATCAATTTATTACTTTATCAATAAATCAATAAATACAAATGAATTTCAAACTAGACTGTGATGTTATAAATTGATATACATGCAGACAGATGCAGACCAAGGCTTGTATAGTGCTTTACTCAAACAATGCGAGTAATTAAAATAGTAATTTAATTAGCTTACCTTTTGTCGTAGGTACTTTCTGTCGGATGGAAGGATCTCAAATATATTTTTGTTGTAATATAAAAATAAACAGTTTTCAAGTTATTTAAGAAATTACGCGAAAATTTACCATTCCTCCCCATAACTCCGAAAATACTAAGTCTTAAATTAAAAAAACCTATCAAAGTTCATGGTTTAAAAAATTACATATTAAAATATATATGTTGTTCTTGTAGCATTAGTTCCTCAACTCATGCCAACAGACGGCGCTCCACAGTCCTACATTACAGATCGCGGTATAGTATTTTAGACTTTCGACTAATGTATTTTAGTACACTTTGTATGAAAATCTTCCTACTTCATTGTACGGAACCCTATCTTCACTGGTACGGTTTTCTTAAAGATAATGTGTTTTTATCTAAGTTATCTCCGAAAAATAAAAAAAATATATCCCAGATAGAACTCCTGATTTTAAAGAACGAAAAAAAGTATCAATCAGTAAGAATACTTATAAGTTTTCAATTAAGACGGCAGAACGTACGGCCAGCGTGTCCTGTTATTTTGTTTAAAATTCCATTTAACAGCGTCAAGTTAATCAAATCATTGCCGGGGTCGGGAATCATGTACATTAAAATAAATTGGTCACAATTTCAGCAATCGAATTAATCACTCGAGCCGAGGTCGGCTTATCAAGCCCATTAGCGCCCGATCGCATGCTGTACAGTCAGCCACAAGCTAGGATACCACTTTTTGTTCGATTTGTGCCGACTATGAGGTATCCTAGACTGTGGCTGATCGTACCTATGCGGACTGTAATTAAAATCCTTAAATATTGTATATATATGTATAGGTAATTAAATACCACTTCTTCTACCATCTTTACCATGCTTCTTCTCCAAGAACGATCAGAGCTAATGAAGTTGGAGAAAAAAAAGTAGCTATAGTGTTTCCATTCGTTTATTTAACTTTTGACAGATAACGCACTTGGAGTTTCACAATAATTTTCGGTAAAATGTACAACAGAGAATTCCGTACTTGATGCCCTCACAGTGATGTGCCATTCGTAATTAATGACTAGACAGTCAGACTAGGAGTGGGCGTTATTTAGCGTCACCGTTTACAATAATTACTGGCTACGTGAGATGTCTCCGAATCACTAGTTTCGAGTCAAGCGCGCGCACGGCACGGGCGTCAATGCTTTGCTTCAAGAAACGAAGTGACATGACGACGAAAGAAGCTATTTTTGTGAATACACGATTTGATTTGTGTTATTGACAGTTAATTGAACGAGCGAGCGAAGCGAGCGAGGGGTACAAAACCAGGTGCTCCATGACATGACACCATTGGACCAATCTGTTGCTAGAACCGCTTGTGTATATATATATATATATATATATATAGGGTGGACTGAGGTTTGAGTGCTAGAAATTACAGAAATCGGCAAAAACTTCCCGTACAAAATATACGTAGAGAAGTCTTTCACGATTTCTAACATTTCTTATACTCAAACCTAAATTGGCTCGTTAGAGTCTTTTGATCCCTACACGAAAGAAGATCAAATGGCATTATAAAAATTTTTTTTTGGTATTTTATAATTTTTTTCGCCGACCGTAAATTTTTTACAAAAACTGTGAATTCAGTTCATAATATCTCAAAAAGTTATGGAAGGTCTCCTAAGAACGTTTTCGTAACTATAACTGTTAAGGTACCTGCCCTTACTGCCCCTTCTCAAAAATCCACTCTGTATAAGTCTTTTTTTTCCATA
Source organism: Zelleria hepariella (assembly GCA_949319315.1). NCBI lineage: Eukaryota > Metazoa > Arthropoda > Insecta > Lepidoptera > Yponomeutidae > Zelleria > Zelleria hepariella. The sequence goes on along the minus strand of OX439379.1, from coordinate 133,900 downwards.
TAAAATGTATGGGGAATGTTTTTGTCAAATTCTGTCATTTCTAGTACTCAAACCTCAGTTGGCTAGAGTCTTTTGATCTCTAAATGAAAAATAATCGATAGGCATTTTTTTTTTTTGTATTTTAGCATTTATTTCGCTGACCATATTTTTTTCTAAAATCTGTGAATGCAGTTCATAATAACTCAAAAAGTTAAGAAGGAGAACGTTTTCCTGTAACTATAAAATAAAATAAATAAATAAATTGGATTTTATTCAACACATTTAAAACAAAAGAGTCTTGTAGGTACTAGTTCTTAAAAGTATAATACCAAGGTTAGCAACAGAGCCTCAACAGAAATACCTTTTGTACAAGCGTAACCGAGCGCCTGCGATACAGGTTCACCTAGTGCAGGGCTCAATGTTAGTGTTTTTGTAAAAAAACAATTTTTGAAAATAAATAATTTGATTTGAATTTGTTTTGAGTTGAATGTACTTACACTTTTAGAGTTATTTGTGATGAAAAGGTCAGAAGTTCAGCGTACTTGCTGTTTTAAAACCTCTGCCTGTGAAATGTGTAACAGACTACATAACACAATAAGGAAAAAAGGTAGTAAGATGCATGATTGTAGGTTTCAAGTAAAGGCTACTATGTTATGTCATCCGCTGCACATTGCGCTTAAACTAAATTTAATATGAAAACATGTTAGGTATGTATTAGATATATTAGACAAACGTAAGAGTTTGTATCAATAGAAAAAAAAACAAAGGCAAATAACGGTTAAGGTACCTGCCCTTACTGCCCCGTCTCAAAAATCCACCCTGTATAATGGAAAACTGTTATCAAATTATTGCATTGTCATTGGTCCTTGATACGTATGCAAAGTTTCATTTAATCTGATTTCTGGAAATTGGTGAAAATTATGCTCTAAGATTCCGTTACATACATACAAGTACACTCATACATACATACAGGCCAAGCTTATAAAAGCATGTAAATAAAAAGCCACACTAACAGATCACCTCACAAACTCTAAGCAGGTGGATTAAGACCACATTAAGTGAGTATGGTATTAATGACACTATTTTCTCTGCCCATAGTACACACGACAGCACGTCAGACTGTACACTTTTATTGTAAAGTCACCCGTAACGCAACCGAGTAGAGTGCTAGCGTGTAAAGGTCGACGTACTGTCGTGTGTACGAGACATGCATCTACCCCCAGTTTGGCAAGCATGAAGACGGTTTAGAGCTGCCTTTATCTTCCACGAACTGTCACCTTTATCTTCCACGAACTGTCACCTTTATCTTCCACGAACTGTCACCTTTTCTTGTACATAGTTTAGGGTAACATCGCGGGAGTTAGTTTTTTTTTAAATTGGTTATACTTTGCGATTATGAGCGAAGGTTAACTCGATAGAGTTGCCATTGTGTTTGCTCGATATAGGTCGATACATAGCTGTCAGCGTATCTTGTACATAAGGTTATCCGCTATGACGCCATCTTGCTCGGTGTTAGTGTTTTTTTTCTCATTTGTGGGTTTAATTTGACGTTTATTGAAGACTAGCTTTTCGCCCGCTACTTCGTCCGCGAAGACTTATAAGAAGTTGTCTGGGTACATCTTTCACCATTATCAAATTAGCATAAATAGAGTCATGGGTGTGTATTTGTGTAAGCTATCTCTATTCCAAATGTCATATTATTGTGTGTGTGTGTGACCAAATTGGTAAAGATCAAATGGGTCATTCTTTGAGAGGTCGATTTTTTTGGTCACACCCTAGTATCTACTAAACTATACATCACACAGTACTAAAGTAGCACTTAATCGTCTACTTAACTAACGGTCTATTGAGGCATATCAAATAAAATCAATATTTCATAGAGGAAATTGCCTAAATATCCCTTTGAAGGTCAAAAAATGGGTGATTTTGCAAGTATTTTGCATGTCACACGCGTGTGCTCCTGGTATGTTTTTGTTTGTCGTTTTACTCATGTATCCACTACTGTGCTAATTTATACCTTTCTAAATGCCCAAAGAGTACCTCTATCCAATCGTATATCCAACATTCTAATAGAATGAAAACTCTTGTGTCTGTAGACGTTTAAACTAATGTCACGCGGCGAGCGAAGTTGAAACCGCTCGACAAAAGTATGCTTTTATACATACTTGAATACGCGGTAAGTGTCTTGTGATTGGTGTAAAATATCGCCAATTTAACCACGGTGCTAAGATGGGACGGGTATGTCGCTAACTTTCGCGCCAACACTGTGAGGTAAGTTCTTCACTTTTTTTTAATTTTGATTCGGGAGGGTAATTGAAACTTGTGGTCAGTTTTGCTAGTTAAGTGATACTATTTGCACTTAACTATCTAAAGTACAGGATTGGGTATGTCCCTCAGTAGGTATTGACATCAAAATAAATACGATAGCTTTTATAGTTAAAGAGAAACAACGTCATTTTTTTATTTTATTGATATCCATGGCCCTAAAATCCATGGATTTAAGCCATGGATATCACATACCGGCCATGGATATCAAGTAAATGTTGTTAAATTTCACTTATTTTAGGGTTACACACTGAAAAAGTGCCAAATAAGACCCTATTACTAATCCAGTACATATCTGCATGTCTGTTTGCTTGTTTGCCTTACGTTTACGGGCTGTTGTTAACTTTAAATATAATAGGTTGAATAATAAGCAAGCAGTTGATTTTTTCACAGAATCTATCTATCTATCTATTTATCTACATTTTTTCAAATCCATTGAAATTATACAGCTTAATTAATGTACACAAGATTAATAAAAACCGGCCGGTGCAAGCCAGACTCACAAACTGAGGGTTCCTCACTTTATTTCAAAGAGGGATTCTTCCAAATACATGCAAAGAATGGTCATTCTACTTGTTATTAAAAAAAACAAAGAGGGATTCTACCAAATACATGAAAATAATGGTAGAATTAGCTGAGGCAGAGTAATAAAGTCCCGTTTAGCACCCTTCGTGTACAATATCCTAAAATTTTTCCTTGTTAGTCGGAGTCGCGTACCGGGGATACCGTACCACCACCTAAAGTAAGGGGTAAATATAATATTAAAATATGTTACACAAATATTGTGGTGGTACTCAACCCTGAGTGTGCGAGTCTGACTCGTCCTACTATGCTGGGTTAAAAAAAATAAAGGCCTAAGGCATCTACTTATGAGATGATTTATTTTTATCTTTGCAAATACTTTTATATGTAACTTTGAGAAGCAATAAAAGGCTATATTATTTTATTTTTTATGAGATGATTTAAATAGCCTCCAGTGGTACCTTCACTCACACTAGATGGATGAAGAGGCCACTTGGCGCTGCAGTGCCTGAGACATTGTTTTAGATGGTGCTGCTGGGTTATATTCTACTAATATGTATAATATGTATTTACGATACTTCTTCACGCCTAAACGGCTGGATGGCTTTGGATGAAATTCGGGATGGATGTGTAATTGTTTATTCATGTTATAGCTTTTAAATAATAGTAGCTGTTTATGAAAACGTGTTATAAGACTTAAGGCCTGAAATTAATGAGAACTTAAGAATTAATGTTACAATTTTATAGACTTTGTTAAGCATAATTTATCTCTTTTATTATTTAATAACTCAGCATTGTGTTTGCTTAAAATAAATCTATGAGCAATTGAAAAAGTTTAAAAACTTCTAAATTTTTACTGTTTTTTCTCAAAATAAAACTTTGATTACTTTGGTTTGATTATTATGATGTTTTATTTATATACTTTTCCTTCACTAAGGCCCTATTTAAGTCTGTGACAGTTCATGAGTGACAATCAAGCAAAAGGAAGCATTTATGTACCACTGTAATTACTGTTTATATTCATTTTGGACACTATTTGATATCCATGGCATATTTTTTGATATCCATGGCCTGTCAAAATAGAAGATTTTTTTCTGATTAACCTATAAAGCCTACAGGTGTGCCTCATCGACATATTGGCTAGTTTTTAAGCCCTTTTATCCTCTGTATTTTTAGTTATCACCAACGACGAGAAAAAATAAAAGCCATGGATATCAACGAAGAACGCTTTTTTGAAGAATCATCCAAATGAATCCAACAAAAAAAAAATACAAACTTTGAACCTTTTTGGCCGTTTTAGGTTTATCATTTTTATTGTTTTCTTCATGCTTAGTAGTTTTGCTATAAAACGCAACTGTAGTTAAATGTTCATTGAATAGTTGTAGCTTTAATGGTTCCGGCATTGTTACTGATTCTACATCAGGAAAACTTTTATAACGTTTCCACCCCTTTTGATGCTGAAACATGTGTTTAATTATTATTTCTGATTTAATATACGACTACTTAGTTTGAAGTTAATCTGACCCAATAAAATGATAATTTCATACAAATTTTGAACCCCGTTTTGGCCGTTTTAGAGTTAACATTATTACTTTTTTCTTCATGGTTGGTAGTTTTGCTATAAAACGCAACTGTAGTTTTTCAAAGTTGTAACTTAAATGAATTGGGCCCAGCATTGCTACTACATCAGGGAAAAATCTTCAACGTTTCCACCCATTTTAACCCTTCATTGGCTGAAATGAGAAAAATGCTGAAACACGTGTTTGATTATTTCTAATTTAGTATACAAATGCTTACTTTCAAGTAAATCGGACCAACATTTTTTTTATTTCATTCAAACTTTGAACCCCGGTTTGGGCATTTGAAGGGTTAAATTATATTTTTTTCTTCATGGTGGGTAGTTTTGCTATAAAACACAATTGTACATTCAATTTAAAAGTTGTAGCTTTAATGGTTTAGGCCTGACTTGATACTACAGGAGGAAAAATCTTCAAACTTTTCTACCCCTTTTAACCCTTTAGTGGGCAGAAATTTCAAAAACACTGAAACACGTGTTTGATTATTTCTGATTTAATATACGAATACTTAGTTTCAAGTAAATCAGACAAAAAAAAATTTATTTCATACAAAATTTGAACCCCGGTTTGGGCATTTGAAGGGTTATCATTATTACTTTTTTCGTCATGGTTAGTAGTTTTGCTGTAAAACGCAACTGTAGTTCAAATTTCAAAGTTGTAACTTAAATGGTTTGGACCCAGCATTGCTACTATATCAGGGAAAAATCTTCAACGTTTCCACCCATTTTAACCCTTCATTCGCTGAAATCAGAAAAATGCTGAAACACGTGTTTAATTATTTCTGATTTAGTATACGAATACTTAGTTTCAATTAAATCAGACAATTTTTTTTTTATTTCATACAAACTTTAAACCCCGGTTTGGGCATTTGAAGGGTTAAAATTATATTTTTTTCTTCATGGTGGGTAGTTTTGCTACAAAACGCTACTGAAGTTTAAATTTCATAGTTGTAGCTTAAACGGTTTGGGCCCGACGTTGACACTACATCAGGAAAAATATTCATACATTTCAACCTCTTTTAACCCTTAAACGGCTAAAATTAGAAAAATGCTGAAACAGGTGTTTAATTATTTCTGATTTAATATACGAATTCTTAGTTGCAAGTAAATCCGGCCAAAATCATTTTTTTTTCATACAAACTTTGACCCCTATTTTTACCGCTTTAAGGGTTAAACTTGAAGTGAATCTATCTTAACCCGTAGCGTGTCCACAAATTACAACTATTGTCAAATTATCACTGTTGTGGCATTAGCGGTTTTGTTCCAGCATTGATCGTAAATGGTGAAAAAAATCGAAAAACTTTAGCACCCATTTTAACCCTTAAGTGCATAGAAATGAGAAACAATCTGAAATAGGTGTCGAATCATTATTAAATAAAAGTACGACAAACTAAGATTAAAGTACAAAAGACCAAAAAAAAATTTTTTCTAATAGTGTGTATCAACGCGATTTTGACCCACTTAAGGGTTAAATAAAAAAAAATCGCTTCTTAAATGAACCCTCCACCATATAACGCAACTTTTGTCCAAATTTCATACTTATAGGTTCAGCCGTTTGGGCTGTAGCGTGATGAGTCAGTCACCCTAAGCCTTTTATATACAGGGCGTCCCACGGCTATGCCACATGGAGGGAAAGTACCTTAAATATTGTAGATGGAACATTTTACTGAAAGAAGACATTATTTTAATTTAAAAAACAATTTAAACTGCATTCATAGATATTGAAATAATTACATGGTTGAACCGGGAATCGAACCCGTTACATGAGAAAAAAATATTACCCTGTAGTTTTATCATACCGATCGAAAGGCTTCATGATAAGGATAATTTTTTGTTAAACGACATAGTGTCAGAAATAAAAGGAAGACCATGAATTTTAACATTTACCTGGTAGTATGCAACAAATCGAGCCGTATCCTGAGCCGAAAGACGCGTAAAATTTTGTCCATCGCAATGCGGCTGGCTGATCATAAAGAAATAATTCAAAAATGTGTTTCATTTTCATACTCTTAATCTTTTGTTACTGTGATTTTCATTGATAAATTGATAAATGTTGTGTTAAAAATGTTAAAATTCATGGTCTTCCTTTTATTTCTGACACTATGTTATTTAGCAAAAAATAATCCTTATGATGAAGTCTTTCGATCGGTATGATAAAACTACAAGGTAATATTTTTTCTCATGTAACGGGTTCGATTTCCGGTTCAACCATGTAATTATTTCAATATCTATGAATGCAGTTTAAATTGTTTTTGAAATTAAAATAATGTCTTCTTTCAGTAAAATGTTCCATCTACAATATTCAAGGTACTTTCCCTCCATGTGGCATAGCCGTGGGACGCCCTGTATATCGATATGGCTCGATAGTATAAACCCCCCCTTGGCTGATGGGTTTATAAGGTGTTAGGGCTATTGATGGATATGTTTCGACTACTTTTCATGGTTTTGTTAGGTATGACAATACTTTTGCCACAAGGTTGGTAGTTTTGCCACAAAACGTAACAAACGCCACAAATAATTTCATAGTTGTAGCTTAAATGGTTTGGGCCTGAAGTTGATACTACATCAGGAAAAATATTCATACATTGCAACATCTTTTAACCCTTTAACGGCTAAAATTAGAAAAAAATCTGAAACAGGTATTTAATTATTTCTGATTTAATATACAAATAAATCCGACCAACAAAACTTTTTTCTTCATACAAACTTTGGACCCCATTTTTACCGCCTTAAGGGTTAAACTTGAAGTAAATCTGTCTTAAGCCGTAGCGTGTTCACAAATTACAACTATTGTCAAATTTTCATTGTGGTGGCATTAGCGGTATTGTTCAATTTTTTCCACCCGTTACGATCAATGCGATCGTAACGGGTGAAAAAAAATCTAAATACTTTCGCACCCATTTTAACCCTTAAGAACATAGAAATGAGAAAAAATCTGAAATAGGTGTCAAGTCATTTTAAAAAAAAGTACGAAACCAAGATTTATGAACAAAAGACAAAAAAAAATATCCCATACACACTTTCAGCCCTATTTCGAGGGTCCGTACATAAGTGGGTCACCACTTAAGGGTTAAATAAAAAAATCGCTTTTTAAGAGTCTGTCATACCTCAGCGCAAATTCGAATTTCACCCCCACTCCCCCGCGTCAGCCTTTCCCGCATTCGTCCGGCCGGCCGGCGGCCCGCACACTTTTGCGTTCGATGCGATTAGGGTGAAATGATTGTCGGCAGTCCGTATAAAATCGGAAAAGTACAAGTATTTTTTTTTATCAAGCATTTATTATTATTTTTACATGTTTAATGCCAAGCAGGTTCAAAGTTCAGTCAATGTGTAACTCAGAAAAAAGCAGAAAAAACTCTTACAGAGAAGTAGGTAGATATTTAGGTAAAAACAAGATATGTCGAGCTAGGTACACATAATGAAAACCACTAAATTACATGTAGGTATTTATAACTCGTTTTAATTGTTTTATTTTTCAACATTTCAAGATCTTTACTCAGAAAAAGGGTTGTTCCGTATTCATGACACAACTTTTCATGCTATTCTAGGTATATTTTTCCGGATTCATGGTACGAGTTATTATTATTCCTACTGATATTTTTTTTCTATTTAATTTTCCGTTTTCATTTTACATGTGTTCCGTATTCATGCTACCAAGAAAATACCATTGAATATTGGCACGTTAGTATGGTCAGCATAACAATTTCAATTCTAAGATTGGTAAGTCGGACTAGGTACCTACCTCAGTCTCTCCACTAAGGAACCAAATCATAAAACTAACTAATTTGGTACTCGATCCATGAGTCTGAGGCCTAGCATGGCTCGCTCCATAGCCCTTTGTGCTACTTTTATACGGTGCCTGTTCTTCTTTGTGAGCGTCCATGTTTCAGCCCCGTTTGTGAGAATGGGCAGGACACACTGGTTAAAAGTCTTGGTCTTTAGACTTTGTGGAATCTTTGATTTAAAAACATCGGCCAGCTTACTAAAGGCAGCCCATCCCAGCCCAATATACTAAAGCACCCAGGAATACTAAAGGCTTTTTTATTTTTATTTTATTTTTTACTTCTTATAGGATGGAATATAGGTGCTGGACAAAACTACTCCATCTAGAACAATGTGCCAGGCACTGCAGCGTCGAGCGGTCTCTCACTCATCTAGTGTAAGTGGAGGTGCCACTGAACGCTGTATAAATCATCTCATTACCTAGATGCAAAGGCCTTCGTTTTAAGTTACTTCATAAATAATACTTAAAAATTTGGTGGCAAAGACTATTGTAATGAAAAATAATTATGAGTAGGTACACTTAAGAGGGGGCTATAGCACCATTTTCCCATACAAACGTAGTTCCGGTTTAATTTCTAAACTACAGGTTGGATTTTGCTGAAACTTGGTTTATATTAATAGATGACCAATACGGAGGTTTGCAAATAGTTTTGTGTGTATAACAAAAAAAAAATGCCTGCAAGAAATTAGAGCGATGCTTTTTTCGCGCCGTAAAAGGGGTTACTTTCAGCTGTTATTTACTTACATTATTACACTGTCTATTGGAGTCTAAATACCTTGGGAACATCAATAATGTATTGAACTTGACAGATAAAAGAAAGATTTTTAAAATAGCTAATAAAATGTAGAAATGAACTACGAAAAAAATTGGGAAAATCGATCTATTACGTTACAACTACAATTAAATACTCGCGAAAGGATTCGAACACACTTACACTCATACAGGCGCATTGCCTCTCACTTTTTCCGTCTCGCTCTGGGTGAAACAGCTATAGAAAACAGTGTTTCACGCGCTTGGCCATCGCCGAGTTCCCACGGTCCTGAAAGGGGCTCTAAGTAAAATTAGACACTACCACGGTGGCATGCGGCATCCTTTGTTTACGCGGCGGCTTCTTTGACAGGGGTGGCAGATGACCCTATCTAAGCGTATCAACTATACAGGGCGTCCCACGGCTATGCCACATGGAGGGAAAGTACCTTAAATATTGTAGATGGAACATTTTACTGAAAGAAGACATTATTTTAATTTAAAAAACAATTTAAACTGCATTCATAGATATTGAAATAATTACATGGTTGAACCGGGAATCGAACCCGTTACATGAGAAAAATAATTACCCTGTAGTTTTATCATACTGATCGAAAGGCTTCATGATAAGGATTATGTTTTGCTAAATAACAAAGTGTCAGAAATAAAAGGAAGACCATGAATTTTTACATTTACCTGGTAGTATGCAACAAATCGAGCCGTATCCTGAGCCGAAAGACGCGTAAAATTTTGTCCATCGCAATGCGGCTGGCTGATTATAAAGAAATAATTCAAAAATGTGTTTCATTTTCACACTTTTAATCTTTTGTTACTGTGATTTTCATTGATAAATTGATTAATGTTGTATTAAAAATGTTAAAATTCATGGTCTTCCTTTTATTTCTGACACTATGTTATTTAGCAAAAAATAATTCTTATGATGAAGCCTTTCGATCGGTATGATAAAACTGCAGGGTAATATTTTTTCTCATGTAACGGGTTCGATTCCCGGTTCAACCATGTAATTATTTTAATATCTATGAATGCAGTTTAAATTGTTTTTGAAATTAAAATAATGTCTTCTTTCAGTAAAATGTTCCATCTACAATATTCAAGGTACTTTCCCTCCATGTGGCATAGCCTTGGGACGCCCTGTATAGGTACTTTACCTGTGACTGTACCTAACTACTTTGTACACCTTTTAAGGTGTGCTACTGTACTGTAATTTCCAGGTAAAATCCCTTTGTTATTTTTTGCGGTATCCTGTGTAGTCTATTACCTTCTCTTCTTTAACTCCTAATCAACCAAATATTCATTAGAGAGAGTGAGACAACAAAAATTTCCAATTGAAGTATATGTTTTTAATTTCACCCTGTTTTACAATTGTTTTAAAATGCCTTCAAATTGCCAGTGTCCGTGGATGTCTTAACAAAATCCGTACGCTTGGAGCTCTGCAGCCCTCTCGCTCACACTTTTCAACATTTTAATAATAAAAAAAAATATCACGGAACTTCGTTTAAAAGTAGTAGTTCAAGTAAACATGAAATTAAAAGTTAGTCCACATGTCGATACCTTAATTATCTGTATCTGCAACTATATTTCATCGTCCAAAGTTAAAAAAGTTAAAAAGTGTTGAAAAGTGTGAGCGAGAGGGCTGCAGAGCTCTAGGAGATTCTTAAGTTTCTCTGCCTATTATTTATTTCTTCCAATATTTTAGATTTTTTGCTGGCCGTACTTAAAAGCAAAGTATTTTTATTCTAATGCATGGTAGCATGAACCCGGAAAGGCTCGCGACAAGAAATGTAAAAATTAATAAAACTATTTCCATAGCCTGAATACGGAAGTCATGTAAAATGAATCCGGAAAAAATATTCGTGACATGAATACGGAACAACCCAGAAAAAAAACAGCAAAACAATGTAAGTAAAAAAGCTTACAGTTGAGTAGGTAAATATTTAGGTAAATATATTTGAACGAGCGAACAATCCAGCGTTTGTAAGTTTGTATGTATGTATGTTTGTTTGTTTGTTTGTTTGTATGTATGTCTGCATGTATGTATGTAAGTATGAATGTTCTATCGACGATAACTTGAATAAATTTAGTCGGATCTTCATGAAATTTAGTAGGCAGGTAAATGAGGCAAAGATAATTTTTAAGTTTGAACATGAGCCAAATCGGTCGAGGGGTTGCTGAGATATGGGGTCGCGAGTTCATAGTTCGGGTCGAACCACTAGTAGGGCGATGCACATAATTTTACGTACATAGATTTATAACTAAATTTTATTGTTATTTCAATAACAATTACAAAAAAATATATATTACAATGGCTTATCTCTGAGTGGCATATTTTGAATGCATTTCCCATTGTAGTTACTCATAAAACCACTGCTATAAAGAGTTATCTTCTTATCTATCAAGTTTATTATCCGCCGACTTACGAAATTAAATTGTAAGTATGCTGAGCGCATGCGACACAGGTTCCCCGTACGAAAGCCGGAGCGAGACTGAGGCGGGGGCCGGGAAGCAGAGCGGATCCAATCTATAGCGGTCGCCACGAGCGATATGTTACGTATTATTTTTTTACAGCAAAAATGATAGTTATTTTAAAAAAGTGGCAAATGTTTGCCCTCCGTTTTGTTCAGATCTATCATTTTGAAAATTTTCATCGTCTAAATCACAGAGAATAATTTAATTAGATTTGTACAGTACAGATTTGTAAGTACAGTTTGGAGGCAACTTTGCGATTTTATTCTATCGAGAAAATTTAACGGAATCGCGTTTTCACCAAATGCTTGCCCTCGGATCAATCCTCAACTTTACGATATATTTATTACAGAGTGATTGCTGCAGTATTGTTGATCTAGGAGTTGTTTAAGCGAGGCCATTTTATGCTTTTTCACGACTCACAGACTCTTAAATGAACCCTCCACCATATAACGCAACTTTTGTCCAAACATTGAACGAGCGGGCGAAGCGAGCGAAGTTCTCCGAGTCTACTGGAACAATCCGGCGTTTGTATGTATGCATGTATGTATGTATGTATGTATGTATGTTTGTATATTTGTATGTTTGTATGTATGCATGTCCGTTCGACGATAACTTGAGTATTTTTTGTCGGATCGTCATGAAATTTGGTAGGCAGGTAAATGAAATTAAAATAATTTTTAAGTTCGAACATGAGCCAAATCGGTCGAGGGGTTGCCGAGATATGGGGTTGTTAAGTTTATATGGGGTCGCGAGTTCACAGTTCGGGGCGAACCACTAGTATTTATAAGTTCAGCCGTTTGGGCTGTAGCGTGATGAGCCAGTCACCCTAAGCCTTTTATACAGGGCGTCCCACGGCTATCCCACATGGAGGGAAAGTACCTTAAATATTGTAGATGGAACATTTTACTAAAAGAAGACATTATTTTATTTTAAAAAACAATTTAAACGGCATTCATAGATATTGAAATAACTAGTGGTTCGCTCCAAACTATGAACTCGCGACCCCAGTTACAGAAGTGTAACTTTGCTTACGCCATTCGCGCGCGCTTTGCATATAAACTATACAACCCTATATCTCGGCAACCCCTCGACCGATTTGGCTCATGTTCGAACTTAAAAATTTCATTTACCCGCCTACCAAATTTCATAACGATCCGACCAAGTTATCGTCGAACGAACATTCATACATACAAACATACAAACATACAAACATACATACATACATACATACAAACGCCGGATTGTTCCAGTGGACTCGGAGAACTTCGCTCGCTTCGCTCGCTCGTTCAATTACATGGTTGAACCGGGAATCGAACCCGTTACATGAGAAAAATAATTACCCTGTAGTTTTATCATACCGATCGAAAGCCTTCATGATAAGGATTATTTTTTGCTAAATAACACAGTGTCAGAAATAAAAGGAAGACCATAATTTTTAACATTTACCTGGTAGAATTATGAATTTTAAATTTTTTAATACTACATTAATCAATATATCAATGAAAATCACAGTAACAAAAGAATAAAAGTATGAAAATTAAACACATTTTTGAATTATTTCTTTATATCAGCCAGCCGCATTGCGATGGACAAAATTTTACGCGTCTTTCGGCTCGATTTGTTGCATACTACCAGTTAAATGTTAAAATTCATGGTCTTCCTTTTATTTCTGACACTGTGTTATTTAGAAAAAAATAATCCTTATCATGAAGCCTTTCGATCGGTATGATAAAACTACAGGGCAATAATTTTTCTCATGTAACGGGTTCGATTCCCGTTTCAACCATGTAATTATTTCAATATCTATGAATGCAGTTTAAATTGTTTTTTAAAATAAAATAATGTCTTCTTTCAGTAAAATGTTCCATCTACAATATTTAAGGTACTTTCCCTCCATGTGGCATAGCCGTGGGACGCCCTGTATATAGATCAGTGGTTCTTAACCTATGGTCCGCGGACCACTGGTGGTCCGCGAGGGCCTCTCTAGTGGTCCGCGGGAGGGTCCTGCAGTTCAGCGCACATACCGATAGTTGTCAATAAATTTTAATGTTGATTTTGAAAGTCGTGTTTGAATAAGTTCCCAATGAATAAAATAACTGAAATTTTCGCGCGCGCTGGCGCGCGCTCTTACTCCCTATTGAAAAATATTTTTCTTACTCCCTATTGGATAATACAATAAATAGCCTATACGTAACCTGCGGCAGGCTCCGATGTAAAGTCTTCAGTTCAATACGCAAAAAATAATAAATTGTATTAGTATTAAAACCCTTAACAATCGAGTAATCAGTGCTCACTCGATCTCGGCTGGTCACTAAGTCAATAGTATAATGTCGTTAGCCCATGTCAAACCGCACGTAGACTATATTTAGGTTAAAATCGGTGAATTTTCAAATGCGCTACGCGCGTGTCTTCTATTCAAAACAAAGGAATTCTCCATTATAAAATGTAAGACTTAAATAAGTAAATTTTCAGCGCGCTGGGTGCGTTTGTTTCTAATAATAGCTAAATAAATCTTCATCATATAATAAAAAAGTGAATAAACCGTGAATTTTCGGGGGCGCTGCGCGCGCATTTTTCACGCGCCTACTCCACGTGCTAAGGAAAATTTTTAGGAGTTAAATTGTAAAATTTTCAGGCGCGCTGCGCGCGCTTTTACAAACAAATGAAATCTTGATGACATTGACGGAAGATTATCTGGCCATCTTGCGGCTTAAAAAGGGTAAAATCGGTGATTTTTCGGGTGCGCTGCGCGCGCTTTGCTACCGCCTACCAATTAAATCTCCATAATAATTTTAGTAAAATTGGTGAATTTTCGCGTGTATGTTCCATTGTTCCAAAACCGACTCATATTAATTTCCTGTATTCAACTTACTTACATACTTTAGGTCAGGTGAAACAATTTCATGTGAAACACGATGTAGGTACCTAGGATCTGGTGGTCCGCACTAAGAAAAAAAATATCAAAGTGGTCCGTGGTCCAAAAAAGGTTAAGAACCACTGATATAGATAAATAAAATATGATAGTGCATCGAATAAAATAAAATTGAAAGTCTATAATTGATTGTGCCTTTGATTACGAAATAGATTTAAATTTTATATATCATTTTGGCGGTTTGTGAGGGGCAGGGGTCATTGTGAAATGCAAGCATCACATTACGCGCGTAATAGGGAATACATTCTCATTTAATATACGCGGTGTCCAGTACGGTTTTAGCGTAGATTGAAGCCGTCCTGAGCTCCCGTCCTATGTACCCAATGTCATCAGGCCCCAACGACTTGTCATCGCTGCACTGACGCCAGCGCTTCATCCTGGGACGACCGATGACAGCGCCTGCCTGCACAAGTACCTACTCAAACACTATCTCGGTACCACTGAGCTGAGCAAATCCGACAACAGTTTGGAGAAGATGGTCCCGAGAATATGTAATCTGAGCTACAACAGCTTGTGAAATGGAAGAAAAACCATGGAGATATTCAACCGAATTTCATGGTCCTAATGAAGAAATATAAATATGCCGTATGGGAAGAATTTTGTCTGTGTTCCCAGGTCAAGACGGCGTTTCGCGGATCACGAAGCTACGCACAGAGATACAGGCGTCGCACAGGGGGCCTTCTCAAAGGTCTGTCCTCTTCCCGTCTCTACCCCAGACCTCTTGGGCAGCGAGGAACCACAAGCAGCTTCCAGTTCAGCGGCAGAAGACCAAAGATGTTGTTCCGTACTTTCTAAATATTGTGAACCAGCACAAAACAGGATTGTTTTCTTATTTTCTTAGTTTTAAATTTTGTTTATCCGAAAGTTGTATGGGTTCACGAACCAAACGCGCTTCAAGCGATGCGAGCACAAAACGCATCCATATTTAAAAAAAAACTAACTTTCTATGGCCGATCGTGAAGCGCGCACATGAAACCGCTGCCCCTCTACCCTTGACGCGTTTTTCCAATACGGCCGCAATATGGCGCAATTTACAAAATTTAATATTTAACTAATTAAGATGCATTTTGTGTTTTTATTGAATAAAACAGCCTTACCTTTGAATAAACATCACAAAGTATTTAAAATCAAAGCATTACTATGCGAATTCAAAGAGAAATTAATTTTAAAACTTTTTCAATAGAATCGCAATAGCGTCAAGGGTAACCCCCCTGCTCCGTTTCTAAAAATCTAAAACAAATAATACGTCGCGTTCCAAAAGCTCTCCAGCAGAGCAGCACCGGGGCCCCGGAAATACCGCATCATCCACGGACCGGGTAAGTGGGCCCATACTCTTTCAACTTTCTGTCAGGGGACCGTTTGTCTGATTAAAATTCTCCTACAGATGTTTAGAAACGTGCCTCTTAAGGCTCGGTATAAGGCTAACTAGCGCCACCAATGTTGAAAAAATCATATGTCCCTTCAGAAGAAGTTTCTGACAAAATCCTAAGATGAGCTCATGCGCCATGCTTTTCTTGATGTTTAAGTGTAGGTACCCAACTCAATTTCTAGTCTTAAGCTAAAAAATTTTAGATAACCGCCAAAAGCGGCCGTTTTTGGCGGTTTTCGAAATTTTTTTAGTTTAAAAGTACGAAGAGGGTATCTACACTTAAAAATCTAGAAAAGCATGGCGCATAGGCTCATCTTAGGATTTTTTCAGAAACTTCTTCTAAAGGAAGATATGATTTTTTTAACATTGGTGGCGCTAGTTAGCCTTATACCGAGCCTTAACGCGGGGGAAAATGTTAAAGCGCCATATATACTAAGAGCTCGACCACTGAGGTGATCCATCGATGAGATAGTGCTATGATGACTGATGTACCAAGAACTTCCAGATCTATCCACGGACGGTGGCGCGGTGCTAGTACCCTATATAAGTAAATCCGCGAGCCCCCTCGCCCTCTTCGATCATTCGATATACCTACACAACAGACAACACTGTATTTTTTTATAATTACAATAAACTCATCAAATTGTACCTGAAACCATTACACGCTTCATTGGAACTCCAAATAGTCAGATCCCTGAAATTCAAGAGCAAAAACAACTATAATTAGGTGAGAGCTATCTAAAACAGCCTGTTTTAGATAGCTCTCACCTGCACTTAGGGGCGCAAAAATGTTATCTGCATCGTGCAAAGCTGCATGCATTCGTAATTTGCACGTTCGCGTTCAAACCCATTACCAGCCCAATCGATAGCTGATTTCAATGTATGGGAGGGTTACAAAAGGTCCGGTAGTTCTGGTGTTTTGGTATTTTGTACTTGTATGTAGTTGATCGAAGTGTAGAATAGACAAAATAATATTTTATTGTTATACCTACCTACCTAAATCCTCGTCACGCGCGCGGTTGTGAGGTGTGAGTATAGAAGCAGTACTTAGCTAGGCAATAATAGTTGTACTGTACAGTTTGTTGCTACCTTTATCAGACCGGCAGGCATCACTTATGTACCTAACCGTTTTCTTTAAGTATCTATGTTGTTGGTGATACGAAATGTTTATTAAAATAACTAATAAAAATCTAAATACTTACGTATTATCGAAGACGTTCATATATTTCGAATAAGTAGCGTTTATTTAAAAGTACAAGATTAAACTGTTAGTCTAGGTTGCGCCAAACTTAAATAATAAATAACTATAAAGAATTTAATTAACAATTAGAATTTATTATTGTAAAAATAAAGATATCAAAATTTGCAGTCATTTAGATAATTGGCAGAATCGGCGGTGACCGGTGAGGTTCTTAAAATCATCTGTTGGCCCGTTGCACTTCGTCAGTGGGCATTCGTATACTATGTGGTCTACACGGTGTTAAAAGACCGCCAACAGACCCGAAAGGTACGCATACTAGACACCAAAACAAAGTAGTTTTTCGATAAATTGTTGCTGGGAAATGATTTTGGTTTTTTAGGTTATAATTTTGAAAAATAGTTTATCACACATTGGACGTGTAACGCACAGCAGTCATATTGCGCAAGCGTTGATATAACTTTATACTACTTACACTTGTGGTACCGATGTTTAGAATACATTGCGGGTTGCAATTTTAACGTAATTTTTTGTAACAAATATTCAAAATATTGATATGGCTTCTTGAGACGAAATGTTAAGTACTTGATACTGAATACATTTCTGCAAAAAAAAGTTTTGAAAAGTCCGACTTTGAACCTTAATATCTCGGAAACCGTTGATTTCCCAGGCATAGTTCCTTAAGCGAAAATGTTCGTTATGATGAGGACAATACGTCGTTTCCCGCTTTGTTGGCGGTCTTTTAACACCCTGTATAGTCTGTTGTGGGTGTCCACATTCACAGGCTGCTGAGTCACACCATCCCCATTTGTGCCATAGGTATGCACAATTCCCCACCCCTGCCCTGAGGCGGTTAAGTCGGCACCAGATGTTTCGTGCTGAAGTGAAGCCAACGGGTCGTTCTCTCGGGTCGAGCTCGAAATTGGAGTTGGGTGGGCAGTTAGACTCCCATTCATTGGACCATGTGTCGGTGGCGTTCCACGAAGAGTTGTGGTATGTGTGGAAACTTCTGGCTGGTGGGTCACGCGACCTAAGCCTCGGCGTTTCAAGGTGCGTTAAATCCTCATTTATGTGTAGCAGGGGGTTTGATTTCATTTTTTTGAGCTCTCGTCTTAAACATGTTTCTCTACGGATGTGTGGAGGTGCGATATTGCTGAGGGCTGGTAGCCAGTAGTTTGGAGTTGGCATTATACATCCTGAGATTAACCTCATCGAGTGGTTGAGCTCCGTGTCTACCATCGCCATGTGCGCGCTGTTCTTCCATACGGCCTGCTTATCGGGTGTCCCGAGCGGGGATTGAACCGTTAGCAGTTTTACGAATTGCGAGTTGTGAGCAGACTCGCTGCTCCGGCACCTTCCTGGACAGAAGGTAGTGGAAAGTGGAAACATGCATCCACGAGCCACTCGCAGAGTACCGAAGCACAAGCTAAGGCGGCAAGACCTACCGCACATAGGTCCCGGCACTCGTTTGGATCGTTTGTTGGACTTAGTGTGCCCTTTTCATGACCTAAGCTGTCGGTAAAAGGGCCACTATAATAAAAAAGGTAGTCTGGAGAGGGAAGTGTTCTTCCATACGGGAGCGCAGTATTCGGCTGTTGAGTAGACCAGCGCCATTGCTGAGGTTTTGAGGCATGCAGCATTTGCTCCCCACGAAGTTCCAGTGAGTTTTTGGATATTGCTGTTCCTGGTTTTCATCTTCCCTGCTAGTTTCTTGAGGTGTTGTTTATATGTGAGACTTCTATCCAGGGTGACGCCAAGATATTTTGGGTTAGAAGTTGTGTTGGAGAGTCGTGTTTCGGAACGTTACTGAGAGTTTTCTATCTGCTTGTTTGTTGCTAAGGCGAAAGCAGCTTACTTCAGTTTTTCTTCAGTCTGCAGGTCCGCGTTGCGGGCCACCGCATGTAGGTCACTACATCACCCCTCTTGGAGAGATTGAACCTGGGGATTAAAAGATTTTAAACCTGACCTTTCGCCCAGCCCGCGTAACGTAATGTGGGCGCGGGTCGAATGCAATCTTTGCTTTATCCGGGACAGTTGGGGTTTGCGACGCTGTTGCCGTTGGTGTTGGCGGAGGTGGATGGAAGGGTGGATGGATGAGTGGATCATCTGTGAGTAAGTAGGCTGTTTTTAAACGGTCTATCGATACCTAGCTCGACTTGCCATTCATGCGGATCGTGTAAAAATTTCCATCTCGTTGCAACACCTCGTGTGGGCCAGTATACGCTGGCTGTAAGGCGCCGCGCAGTGCGTCGTCCCTTAGGAACACATGTGTTGTCGTGGCAAAGTCCTTGAAAACAAATATTTTGCTGTCCCCTTGTCTTGAGGCTGGTACTGGTGGTAAATTTTTCGCAGACGGGAAATATACTGTGTAAGGTCTTCAGTGACGTCATCTTTAGAGTGCATGAATTCACCAGGTAGTCTCAAAGGTTTGCCGTACACCAGCTCTGCTGCTGAAGCTTGCAAGTCCTCTTTGAATGCGCTGCGAATGCCAAGTAAAACCAGTGGCAAAGATTCGGACCAATCGCTGTTGGCGTGGCAAACGATGGAAGCTTTTAATTGTCTGTGAAAACGCTCTTTAATGCCATTGCAGTGCGGATGGTATGCTGTAGTTTTCATGTGTACGAAACCTGCCATCTTGGAGAGGTGCTGGAAAAGATGCGACTCGAATTGTCTGCCTCGGTCAGTAACGATGGTTCTTGGGCAACCAAATCTGGAGATCCAGCCAGATAGAAGAGCTTTGGCCACTGTTTCGGCTGTAGCAGGTATTGGTATTGCTTCAGGCCAACGAGTGAATCGATCAATGGCGGTGAGGCAATATCTGTTTCCTTGTGATATTGGCAGAGATCCTATGAGGTCAATCTGGATGTGCATGAATCTGGCGCTTGGCAGTTTGTACATTCCTAAGGGTGCTGTTACGTGGCGTGTGGTTTTTGCGCGCTTACATGGCAGGCACGATTAGACTCGACTTACAATATTCGAAAGCCTGCAGTTGCGCTGGTGTCCAAGTCAGGGTTTGATTGCCCTTGACGTTTGAACCGGCCAGCATATCGTGCAGTGGCGCTTGTACTTCCGCTGCGTTTGGCATGAATCGTCGGTAGTAGTTCATCATTCCAAGAAACCTGCGTAAACCTTTGCCGGTCTTTGGCGGTGAAAACTCTCTGATGGCAGAAATTGTATCCTCTAGAGGCTGTGTTCCTGCAGCTGAGATATTGTATCCGAAGAAAGTCACTTCGTTTTGTCCGAAACAACGCTTTGACTCATTTAAAAGCATTCCGTATTCACTCAGTCGTTCGAAAACCTTCTGCACGTGGGTCAGGTGCTCGGTGTGGTCTTTCGAGTAGATTAAGATGTCGTCAATGTACGAATAACAGAAATCTAGTCCTCGGAGTACCTCGCCTAGGAATCGCTGGAAATGACATCATTGGGAATTCAAAAAGGCCGAATGGTGTTGTGATTGCGGTTTTGGGGATATCCTCTGGATTTACTGGAATTTGGTTATAAGCCTTGACTAAATCGAGTTTCGAAAATATTGTGCTCCCGGCAAGTCTTTGAGAAAAATCTTCTATATGTCTGATCGGGTACCTGTCCGGTATAGTGCGGTTGTTCAATGACCTGTAATCACCGCTGGGTCTCCATCCATCTCCTTTGGGTGCCAAGTGGAGAGCGGAGGACCAAGGTGAGTCGGAGCGTCGCGCGGTACCGACGAGAACCATCTCTTCAAACTGGGCTTTGGCAACCTTTAGTTTGTCTGGAGCGAGGCGTCTCGGTCTGCAGAAGATTGGGAGTCCAGGAATAATGCGGATGAAATGCATTGTGGAGTGCTTTATCTCTCTGTCGATACCGGACGGTTTCGTTAGGTCTGGGAACCGGGCTGGCCGCTGCTGCTGCAGGCAGCTGGTGGTATTCACTGACACCAGATATAGCTTTTACGCTGGGAGTATCGCAGGATTTGACTTCACCGGACGATGATAGAGAAGTCAGACTATCCAGTATTCGCTTGTTTCGACAATCCACCAGAACACCATAATATGACATGAAGCACCGATGATGGATCTGTCCAAGTCAGCCATGACGAAGTTCCATGTGAAGTCTCGTCGAAGGTCTAAATTGAGGTGTAACTTCATCATCGTTACGGTCATATGTTTAGATAGTTGTTCCATTTGCTGCGGTTAGGCTATACTCCGGCGTGCGCTTTCTGCGCTCGGTGACGGATTTGTACGGCAGTACGCATAAGTCGGAACCTGTGTCGATGAGGTATTTGATTTTGGAGGCGCGG
The DNA here is from genome assembly GCA_949319315.1 of Zelleria hepariella. Taxonomy (NCBI): domain Eukaryota; kingdom Metazoa; phylum Arthropoda; class Insecta; order Lepidoptera; family Yponomeutidae; genus Zelleria; species Zelleria hepariella. The sequence continues at coordinate 112,705 of OX439379.1, read as the reverse complement.
TCGGTGTTGAACAAGTGGCTGGAGGTAGATGAGCAGTTATACGCCGTACACTTGCGTGCTTTGTCGCCAAAAACATTGTTGTACCAGCATACCCCGGGGGTTCTGTTTCGGGATCGACGTCTCCCCCTGGATCCGGGCCTGCCTCGTTTGCTAATCTAGATCACAAGAAAGCCAAGCCAATACTCCACACGTATTGGCTTGTCTTTCCTGTGATCTAGGCTGACTAAGCTGTCAGGATGGTATAGTGTTGGGCAAGCCTATTCCGTCTAAAAATGTCCTAGGCACTACAGCGCCGAGTGGACACTTCACCCATGTGTGTGAGTGGAGGTGCCTCTGGTCGCTTTATAAATCTTCTCATTACGAAGTTGCAAAGACTTGCCTGCCAAATTGTTACACTACCTCGCTCGGTGCGATTTGCTATTAGAGTTTTGACAGGCGAAGTTTTAATAAAAATTTATTAATTCGCAAATATTATAAATCGTAAAAAATCACACTTTTCGGACTTTTTCCTTTGGTTACATACAATTACCGAGTTGAGTGCCAATTTTCAACTTTGTAGGTAATCTGGAAGTGGCTTTTAGTTTTTTTCTATATGTAAGTGTTAAAAATGCCGATTTTTAGACATTAATATCTCAATAAGCATTACATTTGTATTTATGAAATTAGACACTGTAGTTCATCTCAGGGGTCTCAATCAATGAGCCAAATTTCATGTGTTTATGTAAAATAGATAAAGAGTTATGAAGGGGTAAAAAGTTGGTCCAAATGGTTCGTGTAAATAGACACACGGTGCGTTCGCCAAGTTTTCTTGAGTACTTGGCTTATTTTCTTGCACGCTACCGCGTGTTCTAGATTTACTTCGTTTTTGCTACAGAATGAAACGCAAACTAGCTTTTGACAAGACTGTTTTATTTTCTTTTTCTGTAGAGAGTGACGGCTGACGGCTGAGCCATAGATAACTGGGCCGGCTGCAGGTCCGCGTTGCGGGCCATCGCAGGGGCGGACTCGTATGTAGGTCACTACAGGTTTCTAACTTTGTATCCAAAAAACCTTAAGATTTAAAGCTGCCTGCGATAGTTTCTCATTCGTTGCACCTACTGCGGTGATATCACATTTCATACCTAATTATTTGTAGAGAATGGTAAGAGCTAGACGCGTGGTCGCCGCCCTCTGATGTTCAGTGATGGCAACTGTGAACTTTGTTTACAAGGTAGCAAGGTTAAAGTTTCTTGTAATCCCCTAACCGCGCGGTTAATTGTTTTGCCGGTGCCGTAGGTCTAACGGACATAATTTGTTTGTGGTAGAGCCTCAGTGACGGCAAGAGTGATCTTGCCACAATATTTGTGTCGAATAACGCCTAGTATAAATTATCGTTTGATGGTTGCTCGTAAATAACGTGAGGGAATAAGAGCACGCGTGTACTGACAATTATACACGTAAACCTTTACATTTTCATTGCAGTTAATTCTTTTTTATTTTTTTTATAATGGCGGGGTTAGCACTGTGGGGAAAGTGACTAAAATTTGGATTTTTCTTAACTCTACTAACTTATACAACATACAAAAAAAAATACAGAACTACCGGACCTTTTGTAGGGTAAAACAGTCTATCGATTGGGCTATTAGGTAGTACGTAAGCCGGTTTGAGTGATATCAATACGAGAACTAAATGCTCTGTCAACATCAAGGAAGTGCCGTGCAGACCCTGAACGCACTAACAGGTTTTTTACGTGTTTTTTTACGTTTTTTCACAGACCTTCCGTTTTTAGAATCAGAATCAGAATCAATTGTTTTTTATTCAATATGCCATAAATAAATTATTTACATTGAACGACAAAATATTATGTAAAGTAAAAAAAAGTATATAAATCAGAAACTTATTACTAGGTATCTTATACTAAGAATCTAGCTACTTTTTTTTCTCCATCTTCACTAGCTTTGATCGTTCTTGGAGAAGAAGCATGGTAAAGAAACTCCAAGGATCCCGTGCTTAAAGAATTTCGTATAAAGCCATCTTATTTTAAGGACAAAACGTATGAGGGACTATGAATGTTAACTTAGGTATAGTAAGTATTATAAAGGTATATGATAGCACTCAGTTTGAATTTAAGGTAACACGAAAGGAAAGGTAAAAAAACAGTGCACACAGTGAACTTTATTTATTCAGGCCATCTATAGTTTTGCCGGATTTCTGGTGCCTTGTATCCTTTTCTGCTTCATCTTCTTTTCGTGTTGACGGTTGCCGCTTTATTGCTATTGACCATCCTTCCATGCATTATCAATCAAATGCGCCAAACGAAAGTTCCATCTCGTCACCCGGTAATTTTATAAAGCTTGATAGATGCTGTCTTCAAGTATGGATGGAGTCCTAACTCTTTTTACAGAGTGTAACCTACTGGTCAACAATATGTCAATTATGTAAAAAAAAAGTTGAAAAAAACAATTTTTATTTTATAACCTCAAAATTGATTTTTTTATAACTTTTTTGTTTTTGGTAGTAGCTCAAATTTAAAAATATGTTTGTAGGTTTAGGTGCATTTGCATAGCTTTATGTAGTTAAAACATTGTGAAAGTCAATGAAAACAATATTTTAAAAATACTTTTCACCCGCCACAGCGTTCACATTTTATTAATTTAAAAATCATCGGAACGTCACAGAGCTAAAAAAATATTTAGGTTGTGATCCCTATCACCGGGTTCTATTACCATGTAAAAAGAGTTAGCATATATATATATATATATATATATATAGAAATATACAAGACTAGCTTTTCGCCCGCGACTTCGTCCGCGAAGACTTATAAGAAGTTGCCTGGGTACATCTTTCACCATTATCAAATTAGCATGAATAGAGTCATGGGTGTGTATTTTTGTAAGCTATCTCTATTCCAAATGTCATCCAAATCCGTCGTGCAGTTTCAGCGTGGAAGTGTATGTGTTGTGTATGTGTGACCAAATTGGTAAAGATCAAATGAATCCAACAAAAAAAAATACATACTTTGAACCTTTTCGGCCGTTTTAGGTTTATCATTATTATTGTTTTCTTCATGCTTAGTAGATTTGCTATAAAACGCAACTGTAGTTAAATGTTCATTGAATAGTTGTAGCTTTGAAGGTTCCGGCATTGTTATTGATACTACATCAGGAAAACTCTTAAAATGTTTCCACCCTTTTTGATGCTGAAACATGAGTTTAATTATTATTTCTGATTATATACACGACTACCTACTTAGTTTCAAGTTAATCTGATCCAATAAAATGATAATTTCATACAAATTTTGAACCCCGTTTTGGCCGTTTTAGAGTTAACATTATTAATTTTTTCTTCATGGTTGGTAGTTTTGCTATAAAACGCAACTGTAGTTTTTCAAAGTTGTAACTTAAATGGGTTGGGCCCAGCATTGCTACTACATCAGAGAAAAATATTCAACGTTTCCACCCATTTTAACCCTTCATTCGCTGAAATGAGAAAATTGCTGAAACACGTGTTTGATTATTTCTGATTTAGCATACGAATACTTAGTTTCAAGTATATCAGACAAAAAAAATATGTATTTCATACAAACTTTTAACCCCGGTTTGGGCATTTCAAGGGTTAACATTATTACTTTTTTCGTCATAGTTGGTAGTTTTGCTATAAAACGCAACTGTAGTTCAAATTTCAAAGTTCTAACTTAAATGGTTTGGACTCAGCATTGCTACCATATCAGGGAAAAATCTTCAACGTTTCCACCCATTTTAGCCCTTCATTCGCTGAAATGAGAAAAATGCTGAAACACGTGTTTAATTATTTCTGATTTAGTATACGAATACTTAGTTTGAAGTAAATCGGACCAAAAAAAAATTTTATTTCATACAAACTTTGAACCCCGGTTTGGGCATTTGAAGGGTTAAAATTATATTATTTTTTTTCATGGTAGGTATTTTTGCCACAAAACACTACTGTAGTTTCAATTTCATAGTTGTAGCTTTAATGGTTTAGGCCTGGCATTGATACTACATCAGGAAAAATCTTCATACTTTTCTACCCCTTTTAACCCTTTTGTGGACAGAAATTTGAAATACGCTGAAAAACGTGTTTAATGGTTTCTTATTTAATATACAAATACTGAGTTTCAAGTAAATCGGACCAAAAAAATTTTTTTATTCATACAAACTTTGAACCCCGGTTTGGGTATTTGAAGGGTTAAAATTATATTTTTTTCTTCATGGTAGGTAGTTTTGCCACAAAACACTACAGCAGTTTCAATTTCATAGTTGTAGCTTTAATGGTTTAGGCCTGGCATGGATACTAAATCAGGAAAAATCTTCAAACTTTTCTACCCCTTTTAACCCTTTGGTGGGCATAATTTTGAAAAACGCTGAAACACGTATTTAATTGTTTCTTATTAAATATACAAATACAAAATTTCAAGTAAATCGGACCAAAAAAAAATTTTATTTCATACAAACTTTGAACCCCGGTTTGGGCATTTGACGGGTTAAAATTATATTTTTTTCTTCATGGTGGGTAGTTTTGCTACAAAACGCTACTGCACATTCAATTTCAAAGTTGTAGCTTAAATGGTTTGGGCCCGACGTTGACACTACATCACGAAAAATATTCATACATTTCAACCTCGTTTAACCCTTAAACGGCTAAAATTAGAAAAAAGCTAAAACAGGTGTTAAATTATTTTTGATTTTATATACGAATTCTTAGTTGCAAGTAAATCCGGACAAAAAATTTTTTTTTTCATACAAACTTTGGACCCCATTTTTACCGCCTTAAGGGTTAAACTTGAAGTAAATCTGTCTTAACCCGTAGCGTGTCTACAAATTATAACTATTGTCAAATTTTCACTGTTGTGGCATTAGCGGTTTTGTTCCAGCATCGATCGTAACTGGTGAAAAAAATCGAAAAACTTTGGCACCCATTTTAACCCTTAAGAACATAGAAATGAGAAAAAATCTGAAATAGGTGTCAAATAATTTAAAAAAAAAAGTACAAAAAATCAAGATTTAAGAACAAAAGACCAAAAAAAAATTTTTTCCCATACACACTTTCAGCCCTATTTTGACCCACTTAAGGGTTAAATAAAAAAAAAATCGCTTCTTAAATGAACCCTCCACCATATAACGCAACTTTTGTCTAAATTTCATACTTATAGGTTCAGCCGTTTGGGCTGTAGCGTGATGAGTCAGTCACCCTAAGCCTTTTATATGTATATATAGATTAGCTCGTTTAAAGTAATAGGATAATAATTATCTTACTGGCATTCAAGATTTAAGACTGCATTAGCGAAATCAGTAGGATTTTCAGAAACAGTATTTCTTTGATAAAATTTTGCAAATACATTTGATCTGCCGCTCCAGCCTGCAGTCTTTCTTATCAAATCTATACTTATTCCGAATTTTTGGGCTGCAGATGTAGACGCATAAGACGCATGTCTCGTAGAGTGTGAAGAAAATATTGAGGTGTCAATCCCACTGTCAAACAAAGTGTTTTTTATCCAACGACTTATTGTCTGGGATGTTACCGCCTTATGCGGTGATTTGAAGCTAATCAAAAGATTGTCACCAGTCCTTAATAGCTATAGCAGCTACGGCCATTTTTTACCGAAACGCTGCTTTTTATGATGAAAGCAAGCCGCTTTACACAGTGATAGAAGGGACAAAAATAAGTGATTTGACCCGCAGCAGCACAAGTTTCATCCCTTAGGAACAGAGAGGGCGCCACTAACTTCTAAAAATAAACATTGAAAAATTCTAACAGCCTAACGGGTGAACCGATTTCAATGATTAATATCTTTATCGATAGGAAATCACTTATTGTACAACCTAAAAAATAAGATTTAAAAAAAAACTACAATAGCTGCCCTAAATCCAACGTTTTGTTTTTTTTATTTTTATTTGTCAGTTTTTACTTAATTATGCAAATAAATTGTGTGATGAGGGTACATTTTTTATAATTCATATTGTTACTAATTTAATAGTAAATTTAATAAAAAAAACTGCATGCCAATATCTTTAGTAGTTTAGGAAATATTAAGGTTTACATGTGCTGGAAAAGCGGGGCATTGCCCTCGCGTCATAGTAACTGTGTAGAGAAAAAAACTTCTATTTGTGATGAAAGCTAGCCATTTTGCATAGTGATAGTGAAGAGTAAAATAAGCAATTTTACCCGCAGCAGCAACATTTTCATCCCTTAGGGACACAGATGGCGCCACTTATTTGACCAAACTTCAAAGTTTTGTATAAAGTAAAAGGCTCTACCGATTTTCATGATTTAAACGCCCAATGGTTGGTTTATATACCATAATACATATAAAATATAAATAAGTCAAAAAAGTATTGGAAATAAAAATAATAAAAAATATTTTGTAAAATAAAAGTGTTTTCATTGAGGATGACGAATCACGTATTTATTCTTTTAGTTTTTGACAAATCCTTACACATCATTTCTCGTTTGCCTTGTCACAGATGTGTACAACAACGTTAATTCCTAACGGTTCACAAGTTTCCTTATTTTATTCGGTATACGTAAATTTTTAGTCGCTTATTCTGAGTAAACTGTATTCAATGTATTCAATGTAGTATTACAAATAAAATAAGGAAACTCGTGAACTGTTAGGCATTAACCTTATTGTACACATCTGTGAGAAGGCAAACGAGAAATGATGTGTAATGTAGCACTTGTGTGCTATCCCTAGCTATAACTCTATCAATTAAACTCGAACTTCCGATATTCCTATTTATTTCTTAGTTAAAATATACATTTTCGTCCGCACCCAACGGCGGATCCCGTCTCAGTCCCTACTTGACAATCTTATTTACAGCCTTCCAACATATAATTTTAAACAGCCTACCTAATTCAAATATTATCATCAGCCAGTAGTCCAACGGAGGTTACATCATTACAGTAAGTATTTGCCAAAAACTAGAAAGAATAAATACAAGATTCATCATCATCAATGAAAACACTTTTATTTTACAAAATATTTTATTATTATTTTTATTTCCAATACTTTTTTGACTTATTTATATTTTATATGTATTATGGTATAAAAACCAACAATTGGGCGTTTAAATAATGAAAATCGGTAGAGCCGTTTATTTTATACAAAACTTTGAAGTTTTGTTAAATAAGTGGCGCCATCTGTGTTCCTAAGGGATGAAAATGTTCCTGCTGCGGGTAAAATTGCCTATTTTAGTATCCACTATCACTGTGCAAAATGGCTAGATTCCATCACAAAAATAAGATAATTTTTCTACTTAGTTACTATGACGCCAGGGCAATACCCCGCTTTTCCAGCACATGTAAACCTAAATATTTCCTAAACTACTAAAGCTATTGGCATGCAATTTTTTTTATTAAATTTATTTTTAAATTGGTAACGATATTAATTACAAAAAATATACCCTTTTCATACAAGTTTTTTTCATAGTTCAGTAAAAATTGACAAATAACAAATAAAAAATTAGAAAACGTAGGATTTACGGCAGCCATCATAGTTTTTTTTTTAATTTTTTTTTTTTGGTTGTACAATAAGTAATTTTCTTTCGATTAAGATATTAATCATTGAAATCGGTTTACTCGTTAGGCTGTTAGAAATTTTCAAAATTTATTTTTAGTAGTGGCGCCCTCTCTGTTTCTAAGGGATGAAACTTGTGCTGCTGCGAGTCAAATCGCTTATTTTTGTCCCTTCTATCACTGTGCAAAGCGGCTTGCTTTCATCATAAAATGCAGCTTTTTTTTCATAGCTGCTAAGGCTATAATGATTTTGTGACTTCTAAATACGCTAACAAAGTTTCAGCCGCCAAATTTCTGGTCGCGGTCTGAAAAACGGAATGTTGAGATATGGCTGAGAAGCATTTAATCGAGATGACTTTAACAAATCTGGGATCTTTATATTAATGACTTCAGGGCGATTACTATATTTTTAATATGAATTTTTGATATAGTCTGCACCCTATGAGCTGTTACTAATGCAATTAAAGTAACTGTCTTTTTAGTTAAATGTTCTAGGTTAATATCTCTGGGTGGAAATAGATTTGACAGAAAATCGAGTACTATACTTGGGTCCCAAGTATAATCGTACTCAGGCGCCGGTGGACAGAGCCTTTAAAAACCTTTGAATTGTCTAACTATGCGATCGTTGGAGTTAAGTTTTTCACCTGTTATAAGAGACACGGCGGAACGGTAAGAATTTAGAGTCCCGTATTTTGCTCCAGAATTGTAAACGGTGAAGAACGACATAATATTTGGGATTGACGCCTCGTACACATCCAAGTTTTTATTATTACAATAAATAAGCCACTTTTTTATCGCGACATTATATTGTCGTATCGAATTTTTTGATAATGAGGCGCAAAGTATATCCAGGGAGTCGCAGGGAACATTAATTTCTTCTTATGAAAGCTGACCGGATAATCTCCCTGCCATCAAAGTGACTGTCCGATGCATGCTGTTGGGCACAGATGATAACGCATTATCGGATGGTGAAAATATAACGGTATTTAAGCACAGAAGCTTATTATACAGTGGATACCAGGGCTGTGTAGGCCACAAAGGTACCACAACTATGCCCTCAGCTTGATCGATAATAATTTTTCTTAAAACTTTTAATATTACTGCAACGGGAGGGAACGCGTAAAAATCAAAATTACTCCAATTTAAAGTAAAGGCGTCTACAGCAAAACATCCTGGATCTTTATGCCAAGAAACATATCGATCACATTTCTTGTTAATTCTGGAAGCAAATAAATCTATGTTCGGCTTTCCTAATAATCTTTCAATGGTACTGAATGCTGAGTCAGTAAGAACCCATTCATTATTGCAATGAATCCTTCGCGACTCCGCATCTGCAACCTCATTATCTTTTGAGCTAATGTATGACGCAAAAACATAGATGTTTCGCATTTCACACCATTGCCACAACTCTTTTGTGATATTGGTAAGGTGCGGAAATCTTACGCCTCCCATACGATTCACGTATGAAATTGCGGTTGTATTGTCAATCCTTAACAATATTTGACAATCTCTCCTATCCTGTGCAAAAACTTTCAGTCCGAAAAAGGCTGCCATGAATTCCAAACAGTTAATATGTAAGTTACTTTCAACCTCACTCCACTGTCCGTTTGCGGTCTCCTCTCCGCATGCCACCCCCCACCCTTTTTTGCTAGCATCTGAGAAAAATTCTATGATATAGTCATCTTGTCGAATAGGGTTTACAGCTGTTTTGACTGTTTTTAACCACCACTCCAAATCATCCTTCAAGTAAGTGGGGACCTTCATGAAAGTATCATAATCATCGGTATGAAGCAAGGCAAGGTATTTACATCGTTCAAGCTGCTTGGTGTACAGCCAACCATAAGTGATGGCGGGGCAAGCTGAGGTGAGGAGGCCGACAAGGCTCGCGAACTGTCTAATTGTTAACGGTCTTTTTTCATAAACGATGTAATATTGCCAACAATCGTATCTCTCTTTTCAGGAGTGAGGCTAAGATGGAAATTTTCGGTGTCAATAATAAATCCTAAATATTTGCAAGAGGTACTGGGAACCAGGCAACTCTTTTTTTCGTTTATAATAAAACCTAAAGATTCAAGAATGTTTCTGGCGTGCAAAATTTTTTCAGCACAATTCTGAAATGAACTTCCTATTGTACACAGATCGTCTAACTGAATGGAACATATATGACCGAGCGATCTTAATAAACACATTACTGGTTTTAGTAATTTTGTGAAAACAAAAGGGGCCGTGTTAAGGCCAAAAGGCAAAACGTTAAATTCAAACAATCTATTTTGCCATTGGAACCATAGGTATTTCTTGTATTCAGGATGAATAGGGACAATAAAATAGGCATCTTTAAGATCTAAAGTTGCCATGAAATGACCTTGTGATACTAATTTTAGAGTGGAACGTAAATCTTCTATCTTGAAATGTTTTGTTTCAACAAATTTGTTGAGTGACTTTAAATTTAGAATAAATCTGTATTTTCCGTTAGGTTTCTTTAGCAGGAAATATGATGACACAAATTGATCTGCACAGGGTTCACATTGTGAAATGGCTCCTATGTCAACAAGGTCATGAATGGCGTATTTATATAAGGAATGTTCAGCTACTGATAGATCAGGCTGATTAGGAACACGTTTTTGTGTTACAATCTTAAAAAACGGTATTTGATATCCTCTTATCCATGATAATATTATGGCATCATTCGTAATATGTTGCCATTGACTAAGGAAATAAAATAGTCTACCAGAAGGACATACCGAGATCAACGATTCCTCGGGGTGCGAGTCTGCGAGCGAGGCTGCTGTCTCGCGTACCCTTACGCTGCTGACGCATGCGTCGGCGGCGGCAGGGGCGGCGGCGGGGGCGGGATCGCGCGGCGCCGCTGGGCTGCAGCAGGCTCGGGCTTCCTCGACACTCCGGCTATCGGCCTGCTGGTAGGGAGTGGAGGTCTCGAGTTTAAAGGTCGGTTTGATGAAGCTGGTTTCTTTGCCTTGTATTGAGAAACCTTCATTTCCGCTCCGGACTTCTGGATAGCTTTACTAGCTTTAAGAATATCTGGTAATTTTTCGCTGAATAAAAACTTGTATATTTCAGTTGCATAAAGGCGATCCTTTACTTCTTTCTTGAGAGTCGAGCAGATGAAACTTCTCCTAACAAGAGAATCGGTATGTTGCAGATCGCAAGTCAGTTTTGCTGCGTCAATTGTGCGTCAAGCAAAGGCTTTATGATAGCGGCATCTTTGATTCCTATTTCAAGGAGGCGTGTGAAGGCCTGTCCTAAGCAGGATATTGCCGCTGCTCTTTGTTTCTGTTTGTTCTCAAGAGCTTTGACCTTCTTTATCAGTATATCCGACAAAGCTGCTTTTGTTTCTGGGTTCAGAATAGGCGCATCAATGGTGCAGTTCTCAGGAATCAGACATTTTTCTAATATATCTTTTCGAGTATCCTTTGTTAGGCCTGATAGCAAAATATGATTCCATCTTACGGCTACATCATTTTGTATCTTTGCACCATAAGCTTTTTCTTTGGAAGGAGTCTCACCTAAAAGATCTAAGATGTCTTGATCTAACTCTGGCAAGGCATCTTGCGCATCTGGCTGGGTCGATTGACCGGATGGTCCGGGCGACGGTGACGCGATCGGCGCCGGCGTCTGGGCCGCAGGAGCTGGTTCTGTCGCGCTCGACTGAACGACCGATAGACATAGACATAGACATAGACATAGACATTTTTATTGGTAATATTCATTACAGGTCAGTACATTTTCGTGTCTATCAAATTAATTAACTAATGTCACAAAGTAATTACACAAAGAGTAATTTAAAGTAAATAAATAAAATAAAATAAAATAGGTCAATTAGTAATAATAATATTATCAGACCCATGAAATTAATGTCAAAATAAAATAAGTCAATTAATAAATAATAATACCGTGAAATTAATGTCAATAATTAAAACACAATAGTTTACAATTCAATGTAAAAAATATCAAAATTAAAAATTAAAATCAGTTTTTAAGGCGAATGAAACTATTCAAAAATAGTTTTTTTATCGACAAGTAAGAATTCATCGTAGCAGTAAAAACACTTCTCAACAAGCCATTTTTTCAATTTAGTTTTAAACTCTGACTCACTGTCCGAGTTTGTGATGTCTGCGGGGAGTTTGTTGTAGACCTCTGGGCCCATTACATGCAAGGATTTTTCATTTTTTGTCAATGTTCGGCTGACTCCGGCCAGCTTGCCCTTGCTCCGCGTGGCGTAGTTATGACTATCACCGAGGCGCGGGTACAGGTGCAGGCGTGAGCGTGCGTATAACGCCACTTGCATAATCAGCAGCCCGGTTAGAGTGAGGATCCTGAGTGAAATAAAGAAGGGTTTCGCCGATGTGTCTTGGGACACTCGCGCTACAATTCGCACGGCTCGCTTCTGCATGCGAAACACGCGCTCCCACTCGGCGGCGCGCGCCCACAGCTCTACGCCGTACTGCAGCAGCGAGTGCACTGTGGCAAAGTAGCACGTGCGCACTGACTCCGGCGGCACGGTTGACGCGAGGCGGCGCAGCGCGAAGCATGCTCTGCCCAGGCGGCCACACAGGCTATCAATGTGTGGCTCCCACGTCAAGGACCGGTCCAACTGGAATCCCAGAAAAGGTGATGTGCTGACCTGTCTAAGCTGGACTCCTTCTACGTCAACTGACAATGTAGGCATGCTACGACCCGAGAGGTCAAACTGCATGAATTGTGTTTTTGACACGTTCAGCCTCAGCCCATTCCAGCGAAACCAAGACCAAAGGCGACCCGCGACCTCGTTTAACCTCTGCTCCAGCGCAGCTTTGTTGAATGCGGTCACGACGGCCGCGACGTCGTCTGCGAACATGAATATTTCACTATCGGGTACCGCGTTCGGCAAGTCGTTTAGTAGCAGGGTAAACGCTATATTTGACACCGACGAGCCTTGTGGTACCCCCATATGTGTTGTCAGGCCTTCAGACCTCACAGCGCCTCCGTCTCCTACCACAAACTGCGTTCTTTCGCGCATAAAATCTGTCAACAGGGCTAGAGGAGGCCCATCGATACCGTAATGTTGCAGCTTGGTGTGCAGTACAGTGTGATCAGCGACATCAAAAGCTTTGGAAAGGTCACAGAAGAGCACGATACGCTGCTGCGGAGAGTAGGTACATTTTGTTCTGTTTGAATCGAAGTCTCTGAGGTAATCGGTGCAGGCTGACTGTCACACACAAGGCTCGGGGACTTCCGGGTATAGATCTATTAGTTCGAGATCTATTATTGGCTGCTCTTCAGCAGTAACAGAATATTCATCGTTGACGACGTCTGGAAATAAATGTATTTATTTAGGCACTATATACCTATGCCTCGCGTGATTGTAATGTAGGATTTTTTATTTAATTTTTATTTGTAAAATATTTGAATTCAATGTAGAATAAGAAATATCCCTTTGCAGATATTCATAGGTATGTAGGTACAGCTAGTGAACTAAAGGTAGTAGTTAGGGAGGCGAATAGGGGAATTTTCGGCAATACTCGAGCGTGGCAGTTTAAGATATGAGAGATACCTTATACCTAATAGAACAACCTTGTAAAGTATTTAGCTCTATATGTAGTGACGCGCGCCTAGGATAGACGATCAGATTAGTAAAAAAAAATGGATAGTCTGAAATACTCGAGGGCGTCAGATTAAGATATTGGGGGTTGATTTTAGTGTTTAAAGCCTAAATTTAACTAATCTGACGATAAGTCCTTGACGCCGCCGAGTTATAGAGTCGCGAACTTGTAAAAAAAAACGTTAATCCGGCATTCTCGAGCGCGATTTTTTAATTTTTTATTTTGAAGAATATAATCTAAAACGTACTAAAAATACAAAATCTGCCGGTTTCCGCATGACCGGAAGTGTGGAGGAGCCATTTCGTCTTCCTAAGAACGCGTTACGGCATATAAGTCGCGAACGATACATTTTACAAAAAAAAAGTTTAAATAAACAAAAAAGGTAATTTTATTTTACACAAAAAAGGTCTCTTTACATTTTTGTCCAAAGTTAAAACGTTTTGACTTGAAGCATCATAAAAACTCAAACTTTTTCGGTCAGATTAAGAGAACCCACCAACATTTTTGTCAGATTAAAAAAATATGCTTTCAGGATACCGAGATAAACCTCCCCTATGAAAATCTGACGCGCTCGAGTATTTCAAAAAAACTTTTTTTTTTTGCATTTTCAAAAATTCATCGTAACTTATCGTCACACCGAAATCGTCAGTTTTTTTAAAGGGAGCTTCCTTGGGGCCTACTTAACACCCCTTCCGAAAATCTGACGCGCTCGAGTAATTTTTTTTTTTTGCATTTTTGACTATTTTATATGCCTACCCCCACCACGCAAACCGGCAGATTAGTATACCGTTGTTATCAGAGGCACTCGGGGCATACGTAGTATGAATATCTGACGCGCTTGAGAATGCCCAAGTAACTGTTTTATTTTAACATTTTTGAAAAACCGTACACGCCAAACCCACCGCTAAAATGGTTTTTGCCATACAAGCTTTTCTTTTCGAAATTATTTTATCTTTCGATTTTGATAGGTCTCGACGGCGCCGTTGAATTACGCCATTTAGCTACCTCGCCTCCCTAACAGTCCTTTTTGTTCGATACTCGCACGTCGCGCGCGATAAACATTTAGGTAGCGCTGACTTCAGTGCTATCGCTGAGTGTATCTAGTTTTCGCATAATTTAAAATCACGCAAAATATTACCAACAAAAAAACGAACGGTTACATCCCTATTAGAGGCACAGTTTTTTAGGTAAATTTTATCACTGCTTCTTTGTCTGTACATACGTGGGTAGTTAGGTATATTTTTATAAAATATTTGTTGAAATGCGACGGTTACACCCCAAAAAAGGTGTACACTGCATGATTTACAGGTACCTGGACTGAATACCCATTAAACAATACGTTACGTAGGCCCGATTCATAGAATTGGTGCCTCTGTTTACCCCTTTTGGAAAAATGTGCGGAGGGGAGGGAGGATACAAAGTTACGAATTAACGAAAAAAAAATGCGACGGTAACATCCCGTAAAGATGTACCCTGCATTGGAACAATAAACCTTAGTTTGAAAAAAAAACTAAGACTTTTCTGTAACGGTAACATTCCTCATAAAATGTACACAGCATCAGAGTTGTTTGATATTATTGCACGGCAATAGTTTAATTAACTATGCACTAGCATAAAAAAGCATCGGTTACATCCCCAGAAGATGCACACTAGCATGTTTATGTTTCAGTCTAGTAACAAAAGATACAAAGTAGGTACCTTTTTAGTATGGAAAATTTTCCATGGAATCATTCGTAGAAACACTAGTACTGCTTGATCGACGTCTCTTTCGATGTAACTTCTTTTCCAGTTTCCTGATCTTTTTCCGAATGTAATCATCACTGTGGTCATCCACTGTAACGTCTTTTACGGGAATCTTTACCCATGACCTACAAAAAAAACAACTAACTTGATTTTTGAACGAGCGAGCGAAGCGAGCGAAGTTCTCCGAGTCTACTGGAACAATCCGGCGTTTGTATGTATGTATGTATGTATGTTTGTATGTATGAATGTTCGTTCGACGATAACTTGACTAAATTTAGTCGGATCGTCATGAAATTTGGTAGGCAGGTAAATGGGGCCAAGAGAATTTTTAAGTTCGAACATGAGCCAAATCGGTCGAGGGGTTGCTGAAATATGGGGTCGCGATTTCATAGTTCGGGGCGAACCACTAGTTTAGAACTGTGTAGAGGTGTGTAGTTCGCGAATGAATGCTTCGATTGAATGCATTCGTTATATGAAACCATTCATTCATTCATTCACTACCAATCTTTACATACAAGGTGTTACAAAAGTACCTAACTCTTTTTACAGGGTAATAGCACCCGGTGATAGGGATCACAACCTAAATTTTTTTTTTGCTCTATGACGTTCCGTTAATTTTTAAATTAATAAAATATGAACGATGTGGCGGGAGAAAAGTATTTTTTTAATATTGTTTTCATTGACTTTCACAATGTTTTAACAACTCAAAGCTATGTAAATGCACCTACACGCACAAACATATTTTTAAATTTGAGCTACTAACAAAAACAAAAATTTTATGAAAATTTTTTCAATTTTGAGGTTAATTAATAATAATTGTTTTTTTCAACTTTTTTTTACTGATTTTACATCCTGTTGACCAGTAGGTGACACCCTGTAAAAAGAGTTAGGTACTTTTGTAACACCTTGTATATCACATTTACTCTAGTCCACGTAGTTCATTCTTCAAGAATTATTCTTAAATCTACCACACTAAGAACCAAATTTCTGTAACTCCTCGCCTTTGTCACCTTTGTCATTCGCGGACTACCGTGAGTCAAAAGATACGTGAACGAACTACTGAGCTATGAACTACGAATGAGCTATGAACTATGAATGAACTGTGAACTATGAATGAGCTGTGAACTATGAATGAACTATGAACTAAAAGAGTGAACTAGTTCAGTGAAGGAAATGAACTATATCATTCTTTTCTTTTCACTGAAGCGTTTCGCGCACCTCTAGAACTGTGGGAACAAAGAAAACGTGGTGAACGGCCGAGGCACTAAAAAGCGAATGGCGATACCTGTCAGCGGATGACTCGGGGTTGGTTGCCGGTAGGACTACCCACATAGGTAGTTATATCAAAATACAAAGATTTTTACTTTTTAATTTGCTTTAAAATAGTGGATGAATTGCCAGACCCTTAGTACTAGGTACTACATTGTGTTCTTTCTTCTAATCTGAGGACGAAGCACGGAGTATAATCCACTGTGGAACGTTCAGTTCTGTCCTCGACGACGTAATGAAAAATATATTGCATTCAAAGAAAGAGGCAATTGCATCGTTCACAAAAGCTCTTAACAGTTTTCATAAAATTGCTTCTCATCGCACAGGCTCGGAAAGACCTTATTATAAATTATTATAGATTTAATATTACATGTAGTGGAGGCGCGCTCAGGGCATAAAGGTAGGAAGCCTAGTACATTGATATAATGAAACGGGAAGCCTACCCGCGCGTAGTCGGCCACAATCTCAAATACCCCATTCCAGCTCTTATCGCGCGCGGCATAAGGGCGCCAATCGATCAAAAACGGGTATCCTAGCGTGTGTACGTGTGTACCGACTGTACAATCGTGGTGGAATGAGGTCTCGTTCCTGCGCGCTCTTGTCGCATCCCCGCGCGTTATTTTATAGATAACTAGCTATTAGCCGCGACTTCGTCCGCGCAGACTTTGATTTTTTTCCTGTTATCGACTGTAGGGTGGTGACACCTTGCCCCGTATTAGGTATGTACCTGTGTGTGTGTGTGTGTGTGTGTGTGTGTGTGTGTGTGTGTCCCCGTCTAAGTATTATAGAGAAGTTCAAACTAAACTTAGTTTCACTAAATCAACCCATTAAGGCCCTTCGTCGAACAAAATCATCAAAAGAGCCCTAGTCATTCTGCCTAGTGTGAATAATCTAGCGATGCTACATGATAAAAATAACTGGAAAAGTGCGAGTTTAACTCGCGTTGAGAGGGTTCCGTTGTTATGAAAAGGTTTCTAGGTGGGTGTGGTGTTTAGGGGTTGATATCACAATAAAACCCGGGGGTTGCTCCGTATAGCTCTTTATTCGGTAACCGACTGACAAACGTCATTTGTGGTGAAACTACCTTACATCTTAAATACTACTTTCCCTCCACCCTTATTCTAAGAAACTACATTTAATTTAGTTTCATATACGTATACCTAAGTATTAAAAATAAAGAAAACAATTTTAACATGTATAGTTAGGATTAGGATTTCTGGTTGATCTCTTTGGCCGACCTATCGTTGGTTCATTACAAACATTACTCTCGTCCCCCTGAACTAATGGTACATTATTTAGTACGACGGGATCAACCTCATCTATTACAATTTGTTGCTCAGTGCTCACATTGTCATTTGAATTTGAAGTTATCATATTTTCTTCTATTTGGTTGCCACTAAATTCTCCTATACACTGAAATCATCATCATTCGGTTGTTATAAGTCTAAATTACAACCTTTGAAGGGCAAGAGATGATCAATGTGTTTCTTTAAAACTTTTTAAATATCTTTCACATACACCATGTACATTTTTATTTCTATGCTGTCTTTAATTTCTCCTAGTAGCCATTGATATTTATTTCCATCGCTGAAGAAAATTTTTGTCAAAACAATTTCTCCATTTGAAAATGTTTTGTTCCGAACGCCACCGTATTGCTTACTCTGTAAGGTCTGTTTTAACACAACATTATCTTTGGCTGCGGATGCCAACATAACTGGACTACTATCCTCGAGCGTTGATGAATCATCCGTGGGCTTTGTCACCTGCAGCCTGCAGCAGATCGAGTCGACAGCGAAGTGGCCTACCTAATACCTTATATGCTCTTTGCTAATACCTAATACCTAATAATAATTGTGCCGGTGAGAAACCGGTTGTGGAATGACTGGAATTTCTGTATGAAAACTAACAATTGTTCAATTGCTTCAACATTGCATGGTGCTGTGTATTTGTAGCTAAAATTGACTTGATATAGTTTTTTTACAGTTTTCACCGTATTCTCGGCTTGGCCATTTGATGCCGGGTGATATGGAACAATAGTGATGTGCTTAATAGCATTTACCTGGCAATAGTGTTCGAATTGGTTTGAACAAAAATTTGTTGCGTTATCTGAAACTATAACTTTTACTTAGCCAAACCTGCTAAACATTTCATTTAATTTGCACAGAATCGATTCTGTGTCAGTATTTGTCATATAAAAACATTCAATCCACTTTGAATGCGCATCGACCGCTATTAAAAACTGTTTGCTAGTTAAAGAAAACATATCTATGTATATGTACACGTTCCCACGGCCGTTTCGGGTAGGGCCACGGCGCCAGCGGGGAACGTGGCGGGTTGTTACGCAGAGAGTTGCATGCAGTACATGACCCTATTTTCTCTTCAATGTGTTGGTCAATTTTAGGCCACCACATTCGTGCTCGCGATTCACATTTGGTTTTTACCACACCAAAATGTGATCCATGCAATTTGTCCAACAACATTTCGCGAAAAACTTTCGGTATAATAACTTTATGTCCTCGTAGAATACACCCCTGTTCAATCGATAGCTGTAATCGGCAAAGATAATACGGTTTTAATCTATCATTGTCAACTTTTCGTGGCCACCCATTTTTAATGTATTCCATAACCTGTTTTAACGTTGGATCCTTATCAGTTTCTTTCCCAATATCCGACGTTGTTATTGGCCTGAAAGTACTATCTTCAATTAAATTTATATACAACTAGCTTTTCGCCCGCGACTTCGTCCGCGAAGACTTATAAGAAGTTGCCTGGGTACATCTTTCAGCATTATCAAATTAGCATGAATAGAGTCATGGGTGTGTATTTTTGTAAGCTATCTCTATTCCAAATGTCATCCAAATCCGTCGTGCAGTTTCAGCGTGGAAGTGTATGTGTTGTGTATGTGTGTGACCAAATTGGTAAAGATCAAATGAATCCAACAAAAAAAAAAACATACTTTGAACCTTTTTGGCCGTTTTAGGTTTATCATTATTATTGTTTTCTTCGTGCTTAGTAGATTTGCTATAAAACGCAACTGTAGTTAAATGTTCATTGAATAGTTGTAGCTTTAATGGTTCCGGCATTGTTATTGATACTAAATCAGGAAAACTCTTAAAATGTTTCCACCCTTTTTGATGCTGAAACATGTGTTTAATTATTATTTCTGATTCAATACACGACTACTTAGTTTCAAGTTAATCTGAATCCAATAAAATGATAATTTCATACAAATTTTGAACCCCGTTTTGGCCGTTTTAGAGTTAACATTATTACTTTTTTCTTCATGGTTGGTAGTTTTGCTATAAAACGCAACTGTAGTTTTTCAAAGTTGTAACTTGAATGGGTTGGGCCCAGCATTGCTACTACATCAGGGAAAAATATTCAACGTTTCCACCCATTTTAACCCTTCATTCGCTGAAATGAGAAAAATGCTGAAACATGTGTTTGATTATTTCTGATTTAGCATACGAATACTTAGTTTCAAGTAGGTATATCAGACCAAAAAAAATATATTTCATACAAACTTTTAACCCCGGTTTGGGCATTTCAAGGGTTAACATTGTTACTTTTTTCGTCATGGTTGGTAGTTTTGCTATAAAACGCAACAGTAGTTCAAATTTCAAAGTTGTAACTTAAATGGTTTGGACCCAGCATTGCTACTATATCAGGGAAAAATCTTCAACGTTTCCACCCATTTTAACCCTTCATTCGCTGAAATGAGAAAAATGCTGAAACACGTGTTTAATTATTTCTGATTTAGTATACAAATACTTAGTTTCAAGTAAATCGGACCAAAAAAAAATTTTATTTCATACAAACTTTGAACCCCGGTTTGGGCATTTGAAGGGTTAAAATTATATTTTTTTCTTGATGGTGGGTAGTAGTGCTATGAAATGCAACTGCACATTCAATTTAAAAGTTGTAGCTTCAATGGTTTGGGCCCAGCATTGCTACTACATCAGGAAAAAAACTTCAACGTTTCCACCCATTTTAACCCTTCATTGGCTGAAATGAGAAAAACGCTGAAACACGTGTTTAATTTTTTCTGATTTAGTATACTAATACTTAATTTCAAGTAAATCGGACCATAAAAAAATTTTATTTCATACAAACTTTGAACCCTGGTTTGGGCATTTGAAGGGTTAAAATTTTATTTTTTTCTTGATGGTGGGTAGTAGTGCTATGAAATGCAACTGCACAATCAATTTAAAAGTTGTAGCTTCAATGGTTTGGGCCCAGCATTGCTACTACATCAGGAAAAAAACTTCAACGTTTCCACCCATTTTAACCCTTCATTAGCTGAAATGAGAAAAACGCTGAAACACGTGTTTATTTTTTTCTGATTTAGTATACTAATACTTAATTTCAAGTAAATCGGACCAAAAAAAAATTTTATTTCCTACAAACTTTGAACCCTGGTTTGGGCATTTGAAGGGTTAAAATTATATTTTTTTCTTCATGGTAGGTAGTTTTGCCACAAAACACTACTGCAGTTTCAATTCCATAATTGTAGCTTTAATGGTTTAGGCCTGGCATTGATACTAAATCAGAAAAAATCTTCAAACTTTTCTACCCCTTTTAACACTTTAGTGGGCAGAATTTTGAAAAACGCTGAAACACGTGTTTAATCGTTTCTTATTTAATATACAAATACTAAGTTTCAACTTAATCGGACCAAAAAAATTTTTTATTTCATACAAACTTTGAACCCCGGTTTGGGCATTTGAAGGGTTAAAATTATATTTTTATCTTCATGGTGGGTAGTTTTGCTACAAAACGCTACTGCAGTTTCAATTTCATAGTTGTATCTTAAACGGTTTGGGCCCGACGTTGACACTACATCACGAAAAATATTCATACATTTCAACCTCGTTTAACCCTTAAACTGCTAAAATTAGAAAAAAGCTAAAACAGGTGTTAAATTATTTTTGATTTAATATACGAATTCTTAGTTGCAAGTAAATACGGACAAAAAAATTTTTTTTTTTCATACTAACTTTGGACCCCATTTTTACCGCCTTAAGGGTTAAACTTGAAGTAAATCTGTCTTAACCCGTAGCGTGTCCACAAATTACAACTATTGTCAAATTTTCATTGTTTTAGCATTAGCGGTTTTGTTCCAGCATCGATCGTAACTGGTGAAAAAAATCGAAAAACTTTGGCACCCATTTTAACCCTTAAGAACATAGAAATGAGAAAAAATCTGAAATAGGTGTCAAGTCATTTTAAAAAAAAAGTACAAAAAATCAAGATTTAAGAACAAAAGACCAAAAAAAAATTTTTCTAATACACACTTTCAGCCCTATTTTGACCCACTTAAGGGTTAAATAAAAAAAATCGCTTCTTAAATGAACCCTCCACCATATAACGCAACTTTTGTCCAAATTTCATACTTATAGGTTCAGCCGTTTGGGCTGTAGCGTGATGAGTCAGTCAACCTAAGCCTTTTATATATATAGATGACCGATCTACCTCTTCCTGTCCGCCTTTTTCAGTGGAATTCCCTGCACGCGACAAAAAATCTGCGACATTATTTTCACTTTTTATGTATTCAATATTGAAATTGTACGCTGTTAAGAATAACGCGTATCTCTGCAGCCTATTTGCTGCTATTTCTGGTACACCCTTCTTACTGCCAAAAATAGAAATTAGAGGTTTGTGATCCGTGCGCAGGTTAAAAGGTTCCATACGCCCATACAGGTAGTGATGGATTTTTTTTATGGCAAATACTATAGATATCCATAAATAATTATTTATTTAAAGTTACGGCATAATCGCCACAAATACGAATATCTTCGTCCGGTCGTAGTACCGGGACGATTGGCGTTGCCATATCCGAATGGTCTATTTTTTCTATAATGCCTAAAGCCAATAATCTTTTTAACTCCTCTTCTACTTTAGGTTTCAGCGCTAATAATAATAATAATAATAATAAAGGCGTAGGGATGTGACGACCCCATCGCCCACTAATGTGACAGCTAGCAGTAGGTGTCACATTGGCGCAGTCAGTCTTCGCAGGGCAGCTTGTGGCGGGCTGTTGGTGAATTAGCGATACCACGAACCCGAGATCCTCGGTGAGTCGATCAGGCCCCTCGTCTTCGGCTTACCTTTACTGGTTGGCCGAAGTGGACTTCAAGAGGGGCCGCAGGACTCTCACCTCTGGCTTGCCTTAGCCGGCCGTCCAGGAAGTGTGGAAGTGGAAGTGAAAGATGCATAAGACGCGAGTTGGCACTGTGACTGTAGCTACCACACTACAGTCACTGGGTAGAAAGCGGCGCACACCTCTCGACACCCTGAGCTGCTCACAACCATGTTGCCGCCTTGCTGTCCAGGGCTAGGCCCATAAGCGGCGGCTTATTTAGGTGGCCCATTTAGTGAGCGGCAAGTCATACGTCTGCCAATGATGAACCCCTTGAGACATTTTCCGTGGCAGACGTCAATAGGTCTCAACCCATAACCCGGCACCCCAATCCATTTATCCTGACACTCCTATAGCCCAGATTTTTCTTTTCTCCATATTATTTTGCAATAGTTATTGTATCTGATGGAGATTGTCTCTGGGTAGATTCTCGTGTTTATCCAGAGATAAGATCCGGCAGATACACCCATCACATTTAGATTAAATGGTATTTAAAAGGCCTCTGTGCTGTTGGCTTCGGCCCCACGCAAGCCTCAAAGGACCGGGTCCCCATGGGCCCGTGATCTAAAAGATGTACCGACATAACTAGTGGTTCGCTCCGAACGACGAACTCGCGACCCCATATCTCAGCAACCCCTCGACCGATTTGGCTCATGTTCGAACTTAAAAATTCTCTTTGCCTCATTTACCCACCTACCAAATTTCATGACGATCCGACTAAATTTACTCAAGTTATCGTCGAACGAACATTCATACATACAAACATACAAACATACATACATACATACATACATACATACATACATACCTACATACAAACGCCGGATTGTTCAAGTAGACTCGGAGAACTTCGCTCGCTTCGCTCGCTCGTTCAATAATAATAAAAATGTTTATTCATATCAACTTACAGGTATACAACATACATTTTCTGCCAAACTATAAAATAGTTTGTTGGCAGAGTAGCTCTCATAAGTTTTATTTTAGACTAAATTAGGTTTACAGTAGGTAAGTAGAAAGTTTTTAGGTATAGAAAATCTACATAATTCATACATTATTAGGAACACGCTTCTATACTTTTGACAAACTGGTCCACAAGTTCCTTTTTTTTTAAATTGTTTTTTAGTAACTTTTTCTTCAGATCTTAGCTTCACTGGCATTTCATTCAATATAGTAGGTACTAGGTACTGCCTTGTTCTTTTCCCATAGTAATTATTTTTCGATGGTACAGTCAACTTTTTGTTACTCACATTTCTAGTTACTATTTTACATTTCTTAGGTTTTTTAAATGAATCACTATTATAGTTTTCTAAAAGTATTGGTAATTTAAATTTAGAGTGTACTGGTAAAAGTTTACATATTTTGAATAACTTATCATAATTTCCTTTACAACTTTTTTTCGTTTTAGCATCTATTAGGGTTTTCATAATTCTTATTTGTAATGTTTTTATCTTATTCAGATACGATGTAAAAGTGCTACCGTAATAACTAAGACCATAAGATATTATTGAATCTACAAGTGCCCAATACACGGCATACAAGGTTGCCTTGTTTACAACTTTTTTTAAGTGGAAAAAATTGCTTAGTACCGCCCTAAGTTTATCAAATATCACATTTATATGGGTCTGCCAGCGGGGGGATTTTTTATCGAGGCGGATTTATCCAACAAAATGGCGGTTTATGAGCATTTTTGACGTCTATAGTGGGTTATATATCGTCGAGAGCGATATACAGGGTGGCCCAAACATAGACGTCAAGCGAGAAAATCTAGATAGCTGACACCGAGGGCTACCCGAATCACCCCCATGTATGTTCAGCCATTTTTTGTCGTTTAGAAGTTATGAGGCTTTTATGTTTTCAAGAAAACATCACTGAAATAGTTAGTATGGGGAAAAAAATAAGTAGAGGGCTGAAGAACTTTTTATTGATTTCAAAAACTTTCCCAAAGCCTCATTCTTCAGAATAATACAAAAAATCTGTCACTTTATAGGACTTTTATTCAAGTAATTTGCGATCAAAGTCGAAAAACTGGAGTTGGAAGAAATTTTATTTCAATCGATTTTCATTTATTTTGTTTGATTCGGACAAAAAACATTGCGGATCGGCTTAAAATCATCTGTCAGTAGGATCTGTCAGCTATCTAGATTTTCTCGCTTGACGTCTATGTTTGGGCCACCCTGTATAACCATGCTACGGGGACAGGACATGTTTTTACCCCACTACGCGAAGCAAAAAGGAGGGTTATGATTTTAGCAGCGTATGTATGTATGTATGTATGTATGTATGTATGTATGTATGTATGTATGTATGTATGTATGTATGTATGTATGTATGTATGTATGTATGTTTGTGTGTTCATCTGTTCCCTCGCAGAGCCTAAACTACTCGGCCGATTTCATCAAATGAGGTGTCGTTGGATTCGTCTTAATCACCC
This sequence comes from Zelleria hepariella, assembly GCA_949319315.1. Classification (NCBI taxonomy): domain Eukaryota; kingdom Metazoa; phylum Arthropoda; class Insecta; order Lepidoptera; family Yponomeutidae; genus Zelleria; species Zelleria hepariella. The sequence goes on along the minus strand of OX439379.1, from coordinate 88,011 downwards.
AGGTAACATAGGATAGTTTAATTTTGAAAAAAACCAAGATGGCGGCTGTGCTGCGCCCTAAAGTGGTGGACCTAAAAATAAAAATTATCGGATACCATCGTCATGGGTATCAAATGAAAGGGCTTTAAAAAATCTTTCCAAAAATGTATAACACATGTAGCGTCAACATAACAAATAGAACAAAAAATTGCAAAATGAGTTTTTTTCTTGGTTCTATTCTGGGTGATCGTCCAAAATGACTTACTAAAAAGCTCAAAAAAAAATAGAAGTTAAAAACTAAAACCCGACTACTAAAAGGCTTAAAACAAGACCTGTTTATCCTTAAAATAGACTCATAGATAATTAATCGTAGTCGGAGGCCATCGGTTTATCAAATTTTTTAACTTCTATTTTTTTGAAGTCTATGAATAAAGCGACGACCTGTTTTTTGTTATTTAAGTTAGTTTAAATGAAATCTGAAAACTTAGCCAAGGCCGTCGCCGTACTCCTCCCCTGCCTGAACCCGTGCTGAACATTAGATAATAAACAGTTTTTCTCAAGAAACTGCCTTATTTGTTGAACAATTACTTTCTCTGTTATTTTTACCCGACTACGCGAAGCAAAAAGGAGGGTTATGATTTTAGCAGCGTATGTATGTATGTATGTATGTATGTATGTTTGTGTTTTCATCTGTTCCCTCGCAGAGCCTAAACTACTCGGCCGATTTCAACAAATGAGGTGTCGTTGGATTCGTCTTAATCACCCAGGTAACATAGGATAGTTTAATTTTGAAAAAAATCAAGATGGCGGCTGTGCTGCGCCCTAAAGTGGTGGACCTAAAAATAAAAATTATCGGATACCATCGTCATGGGTATCAAATGAAAGGGCTTTAAAAGACCTTTTCAAAAATGTATAACACATGTAGCGTCAACATAACAAATAGAACAAAAAATTCAAAAATGTGTTTTTTTTGCCCTTCTTGGTTCTATTCTTGGTGATCGTCCAAAATAACTTAATAAAAAGCTCAAAAAAAATAGAAATTAAAAACTAAAACCCGACTACTAAAAGGCTTAAAACAAGACCTGTTTATCCTTAAAATAGACTCATAGATAATTAATCGTAGTCGGAGGACACCACATTCGCATTTGATAAACCGATGGCCTCCGACTACGATTAATTATCTATGAGTCTATTTTAAGGACAAACAGGTCTTGTTTTAAGCCTTTTAGTAGTCGGGTTTTAGTTTTTAACTTCTATTTTTTATTAATGATAGATAGTATAATTTGTGTAGTCCAAGTGGCTACCTTGTTTAAAAATCGGACGAATGAGGGACAATTTGAGGTCATCCGGGTACACTCCTCTTGAAATACACAAATTAATAAACTTAGCCAACACTGGACTTATTTTTACCCGACTACGCGAAGCAAAAAGGAGGGTTATGATTTTAGCAGCGTATGTATGTATGTATGTATGTGGGTATGTATGTTTGTGTGTCCATCTGTTCCCTCGCACAGCCTAAACTACTCGGCCGATTTCAACAAATGAGGTGTCGTTTGATTCGTCTTAATCACCCAGGTAACATAGGATAGTTTTATTTTGAAAAAAAACCAAGATTGCGGCTGTGCTGCGCCCTAAAGTGGTGGACCTAAAAATAAAAATTATCTGATACCATCGTCATGGGTATCAAATGAAAGGGCTTTAAAAGACCTTTTCAAAAATGTATAACACATTAGTTTTACCCAAGTACTTTAAAATAGTGTTATCTAAGTTACCCTTTTTTCTTCCTAGCCACATGTTAATTTTTGACCAAATTTTCCTACAATCGTTTTTGCATTTTTTTATTTCTTCCTGTCGATATTTGTTTTTAGCTGCGTGTATTAATTTATTTACTTTATTCCTATATTTTGTATATTCTAATCTTTTACACATACTGTTAGGTTCAGATTTCCACTTGCGAAATAATTCATCCCTAAATTCTAACATTTTATTCAGGTTTTTATCTATCCACGGCTGTTTTACCCTACTTTTTACCCGACTACGCGAAGCAAAAAGGAGGGTTATGATTTTAGCAGCGTATGTATGTATGTATGTATGTATGTATGTATGTATGTTTGTGTGTTCATCTGTTCCCTCGCAGAGCCTAAACTACTCGGCCTATTTCAACAAATGAGGTGTCGTTGGATTCGTCTTAATCACCCAGGTAACATAGGATAGTTTAATTTTGAAAAAAATCAAGATGGCGGCTGTGCTGCGCCCTAAAGTGGTGGACCTAAAAATAAAAATTATCGGATACCATCGTCATGGGTATCAAATGAAAGGGCTTTAAAAGACCTTTTCAAAAATGTATAACACATGTAGCGTCAACATAACAAATAGAACAAAAAATTCAAAAATGTGTTTTTTTTGCCCTTCTTGGTTCTATTCTTGGTGATCGTCCAAAATGACTTACTAAAAAGCTCAAAAAAAAAATAGAAGTTAAAAACTAAAACCCGACTACTAAAAGGCTTAAAACAAGACATGTTTATCCTTAAAATAGACTCATAGATAATAAATCGTAGTCGGAGGACACCACATTCGCATTTGATAAACCGATGGCCTCCGACTACGATTAATTATCTATGAGTCTATTTTAAGGATAAACAGGTCTTGTTTTAAGCCTTTTAGTAGTCGGGTTTTAGTTTTTAACTTCTATTTTTTACCCGACTACGCGAAGCAAAAAGGAGGGTTATGATTTTAGCAGCGTATGTATGTATGTATGTATGTATGTATGTATGTATGTATGTATGTATGTTTGTGTGTTCATCTGTTCCCTCGCAGAGCCTAAACTACTCGGCCGATTTCAACAAATGAGGTGTCGTTGGATTCGTCTTAATCACCCAGGTAACATAGGATAGTTTAGTTTTGAAAAAAATCAAGATGGCGGCTGTGCTGCGCCCTAAAGTGGTGGACCTAAAAATAAAAATTATCGGATACCATCGTCATGGGTATCAAATGAAAGGGCTTTAAAAGACCTTTTCAAAAATGTATAACACATTTAGCGTCAACATAACAAATAGAACAAAAAATTCAAAAATGTGTTTTTTTTTTGTTTTTCTTGGTTCTATTCTTGGTGATCGTCCAAAATGACTTACTAAAAAGCTCAAAAAAATAGAAGTTAAAAACTAAAACCCGACTACTTAAAGGCTTAAAACAAGACCTGTTTATCCTTAAAATAGACTCATAGATAATTAATCGTAGTCGGAGGACACCACATTCGCATTTGATAAACCGATGGCCTCCGACTACGATTAATTATCTATGAGTCTATTTTAAGGATAAACAGGTCTTGTTTTAAGCCTTTTAGTAGTCGGGTTTTAGTTTTTAACTTCTATTTTACTCATTACACGTTCACATTTCGCTGATTCATAAATATCGTTGAAGGTACAACATAGCTTTTCATATAATGTTATAGGGCAATCGTACTCACATAGGTCCTCCCAACTTACAGCATCCAGTTTTTCTCGCACTACTTTATTATTAAGCGTTTAGGTAACGACACTGATCTTTCGTATGATTTCTCAATCCACATAGACTACACTGAGGAGCGCCACGGTTCGCCACGGGCCTTCGATTGTCACCGTCGCCTTTGCTGCCTTGCGCGCCACTTGCACGCATTGCAAACACATTCTGAGACGACGCCGCCATTGACCGTATGCTGCCCAACGCTTGTCGAGCACAGCGCACCGTTTGTGCCAACTCCAAAGCCTTGTTAAATGTCAGGCTTTCGATGCTCTCGGCAATAGTATATTTCATTACAAGTGTGGAAAGGCTGTCATTGCAACGAGTTCCGACAAATGGCTACCCGAGCCGAGGCGCAGCCGAAGGCGAGGGTTGACAGTCGGAACAAGTTGCAATGACGGTTCCGCACGTGTACTGAACGACTATTTTTAATACAGTTGCGAAAAAATTAAGCAATTTAATAAAATAATAAAAACACAATAAACTCAACTAACTTGACATTTTTGACTTTTCCGGTAAAATGTTCTCCGAAGCATTTTGTGCAATTATACTGAGTTCCGGTGGTGTTAATTTAAAAAAACTAGGGTCGAAATTACTCATTTTGTGCAAAAAACAACTAAACTCGCGAAGAAAATTTCAGAAAAATCAAAATGGCGCCAACCGTAGAATATAAGCAGAGTTTTTTTTTCTTCACCCATTCTGGTAGGCAAAGGCAGCTATGCCCATACAGCCAAGTCTTCAGTAGAAGTTTTTTATTGATATTGTTATATTCCTGATTGCGTGTACGTGGGTTTATATGGCACTATGATAAAACACACTTTTAATTGCTTTAACCTTTATTACGAATTAAATTGATATAAAGAGTTAGAGTTAGAGTTAGGTACTCAACTGCGCTTGTCTGAGGCAGAGACAAGAGAGCGAGCATAGTGTTGTGTCCACATGACAGATATGAAATGAAAATGTTTAATGAGATGAAATTAAATGAAACCTAACCAAACTCATTCAATCAAATCAATAAATCTGATATTGAAACAAATTAGTAGCTTCTTTTTAGAAATATACTTGCACAAATATATTTGCATGAATCATAAAAACTTTTTTAGTAAAAACTTCATGGTTGGTTTTACTTTTTAATAGACATTATTTTGACAGTTGGGAAAGAGAACGCACGAGTGCGGGAAAGGTAAAAAAAAAGCACGCGTGTGTAATAGCCTTGGGTAGGTGTTCTGTGGTAATAGCCAGGGTTGGTCGACTTTGTATGAAGCGTCAGCGACAGTTCCTGATTGGTTAGAAAAAAGGGCCACAGGGAACCACCAATCAGAAGCCTTCGCAATATCTGTCAAAACACTTTATTTTTTAAAGCGTTAGCATAGAATAGATTACTATTACCCAACTCCATACTTATCTGTGATTTTCAAACTAGCCGAATCACCACGTGACAGAAAAACAAAATGGAGTCAAACAAGGCAACAACAAGTCAGTGTGCAAAAAGTCGAACTTTTTCCTAACTTTAAGTTTTGTTGGTTCATCAAAGTTTATTTCCATACTGTACCACCCGTGTGTCAAGTACAAATTCATTGTGAAGTACAACAAAGTCATTGTGAAGTACAAGATTTGGTGCAATAGTGGTATCTCAAAGCTGAAAAGATAGGTACTTTTCTCAAAGATGCACGAGACAATAAAGTGTTATCATTGTGGGAGTAAGCCGGATTGCAGTATTGCTTAGTGCCACTTCAAATGTGTACCAAATCGTCAATTACAGTAAGTATACTTTTTCACCAACATGTATTTCAAAGTACTAAATCATCAAACTTTTCTAACCAAAAAATTTTTCAGATCATCGACAGTTTGGGGAAAAAGAAGATCCATCTATTTCCACACATAAAAGTGAGCAGCCCGCCGCTCCTAAGGTTAGCTCATTCTAGCATTCTCCCATATTCTTCAAACATTTTCCTCTCAACCATAAATTGTTAAGTCAAAGTATTTCAACCTTTTCAAAGTATTTCACTAGTTTTTACTCATTGGACGAGTTCATGTGTGCCTAAGTTTCATCACAATCTGATCAATGGTTTAGGAACGGATAGAGAACCAATATACAAACATTAAATTTTATTTTTATAGAAGATGTATGCACTTTTTTGTGGCAGATGTAGCCTGATTTTTTCTCCTCATAAAGCTTATTTTCATTTATTTTCTGTTTCAGTTGTTGGTGTCTGGAGATTTCACCGAATTGAAGATGATGACCTTGAGGTAGCTGTTCACAGCTGCGAAGAGGTGACCGGCCGAGTGTCATGGTGGCTACATTATCTCAGAAGTTTACAATTTAAAAAGATACATCTAACATCAAATAAATGTTGCTAAAACTAGAATGCTATTGTATTGCTTTTTCGTAGGTACCCAAAACATGGTCGTATGGAATGCAAACTTTTGCCAAAAGCGAGCTGCTTTTGGTAAAAGTTTGTATTCCATATGACCTGCCAAGGATTTTTATCGGTCCCTGTGAACCCCGCCACAAATTTGAATTTCCCGCCAAGCCCGCTGCTACAAAGTTGTTATGGGTTGCATTCGAGATGGCGCAGCTAGGTATGAAATTTGTCGCTTTTTTTTTCTATGGTGTTGGCATTCTTCTTGGGTATAGGTGTTCTGTGGTAATAGCCCACATCCCGAACGCTATACGTCCCTGCAATACGCCACTTTTTGAGCAACTGTATTAAAAATAACTTTTTCATCTCCCACGCTCGGAAAGTTTGCTGTTACTAGTAACTTACGATCGTGTAAAGGCCGGGTTTAAACTATCTGCATTTTGTTGCGCTTCGAAATTTGAACGCGACGCCGGGACAGCCTTTCCCGCGCCCTATGGTGTTGAAAAAGAAAAAAACACTGGCCGTTTAAGTAGATGCCAGATCCAGACGGAAAATAAAACCTCATTCATAGTTCGTTTAGACGCGTATTTCAGCGAAAGTGATTGTTCGTGCCCATTCTCTATACAAAACTGTGAATGTAAATGGTGCATAAGCATCTTTTAAAAAGGTAAAGTCACGGAATAGAACATTCAGAAACGCGGTTTCTTCTTGTAGTCTTTTCAATATTTTGTACACATATTTATTTTATAATACCAGTAAATAAAAAAAAAATGCTTCGCTTCTGTTTTATCAAATAGATAATTATGTTTTGGTTTGTTAAATACATTTTTTCAAACGATATTACTAATTTAATATTTTATCTCCTAGAAATTTTTAATTTATATGGTAAAAGTTCAGAATGCACCCGGAAAAAAAAACATTCTTTTATTTACATTATTTTTGTGTCTGGATAAATAAACTTCAGGAAATTATTAATAAAACGAATGGTTTTAATACCAACGAAGCTCAAAACTTTAGTGCGGCAGCCGTAACTACAGTGAAATATGCTTTTAAAAGCAACTTATTTGACTCACCTGTTTTGCCTGTGAGTAGTTGTCTATAGAGTTTTTCCCGCTTGGCTAACAAAATCATTTCCTCGCTTCTGTGAGATGAAAAGTTTTGTGTTTCGCACGAATGCAATATTATTTGCGTTTCGTGCTTCTGAATACCTCGCTACGCTCAGGTTTCTTTTTTTGAACCACTCGCTACGCTCGTGGCTCAATTTTAGAAACCTTCGCTAGCTCGGTTTTCAATACAAGCACTCGCCGCAAACAATAATTTTGCATTCTTGCATAACAAATAACTATTCCTTTTCCTTCGTACTCTCGAGTCCGAGAACAAAACGGTCTCGCATAGCCGATTCGAGTTCAGTTTTGAACCCACAATACTTTGCGAGGCTCCTTACCCGCGCCGCCCACTCCGCCAAGTATTCGTTCGGACGCTGCTCAGCCTTATAAAACTGATATCTCTCAGCGAACGCACTTCTTTTAGGTTGGAAATGGTCACTCAATTTTTGTTTGATCGATGTAAAGGTTACATTATCCAGTTCTAGGGGAAAAATTAAGTCTCGCACGACGCGGTAAGTGTCCTCCACCAGCGATGACAGTAGCACAGCCCGCCTCTTTACTCCAGCTTTATCCATATCATCATTGATGTCGTTTGCCGTTAAGTATTGAGTAAGACGACTGTTGAAAATACTCCACTCGTTCACGCGGTGGTCGAACTTGAGACCGGCACCGATGACTGTATTTGACATTTTGTTTTTGTGTCAACTCCACTTTTTTATGTTTATTACTTTATATAACGCGTGTTTACGTTCCCTCGTCGCCAATTGTGGTGTTTAGGGGTTGATCCTACTCATATTATAAATGCGAAAGTTTGTGAGTGAGTGAGTGAGTGAGTGAGTGTGTTTGTTATCTTATAACGCGGAATCCGCTGGACGGATTTGGATGAAATTTGTAATGTAGATAGCTGAGACATCAGAATAACATATAGGCTACATATTATCACGCTTTGGTGCTTAGGAGCAAAATAAACACACAAAGATTATCATATAGTGGCTATTTGTATAAAAGTGAACGACACAACCATTTACCAAAGACCCTCTGTCATCACGTAGCGTTGAGCTATTTACTTTCGTAAATCCATCGAAAACTGAACAACGGTGAATTTTAATGCACCAAACAGGCCCAAATATGCCGCAAAACTCAAACGATGCACAACAGTGAAGAAGTTGTTTTTAATTATCGCTGTCATCAGTCACTGTCACAAAAATGGTATATCAACAAAGCAATAAAGGAAAAATCTACAAGTTTAATTACTCAAAACAGGCAAAAAACATAAGTTCAGTGATAGCTACGTACAATCTGAAAGAGCCAATAAATCCTTACTTTAAAAACTCTGCATCCGGCAGTTTTATCAAAGCTCTTTACAAAGTTGCGGTTGCATCCTGAGATCTTTTGGCCAGACGAAATGGGACGTCCGTTGAGTGCATTGCTGATTGCTGGTTATTCAGGGAAGAATAGGATGCACCAGACCTCGAAGAAAAATAAAGATACGATGTTCTGACCAAAAAATCAGCTGTGCGTACTGTGCAAGTGTAGAGTCCCGAGCGACCATAGTCGCATAACATCAGCTATTGATGGTGTAACATTAGTAACATGATCGCTTTATTTCCATTAAGTAAGTACCTAGGACTGGACACTGGACAGGTGCACTTTTACATAATATTATAGTCGCCTATTAGTTGTTGACAACTCTGATAGGCTTTCCACATACTTCAGACTGACGAGAAGATTGGAGCATGTGAAAATCCCTGAACGGCCTGCGTGGTGGTGTTGCCCGCATGAAAGATATGTGAGAAATAGAACCAGAAGAGATGTTTTGTTACAATCTTAAACCATACCGACAACTTCGCGTCGTCATACCTGTCCTGATGCTCCACAGTCCAGCTTATCGGATTTCCTGGAGGCGACCCCAGCGCGACGTGTGTGTGTGACACTTTCAACACGAAAGAAGAATAAGACCGACGATTCAAAACGGTTGTTTCAGACTATGGCATCGTAGATGCTAAGAAGACGCGTTGGGTGTTTCAGAAGAGTAGCTCATAGAAAAAAACACTATTCAGTGTGTAGAAATAATATGGTTAAGGCTGGAAGATAGTAGCATGGCGGGAAATTCAAAATTTTCACAGTTTTTTACATTTTGTAGCTAAACTGAGCTATTTTTGTTCAGCGATTTTTCGTTCGCGAGAATAAAACCGTATTCTTTTCATTATTGTAAACAACAGAACAACAATAATTCAGCCGATTATGTGTTCTGGTCTACGACAAGTTTTTTGGGCAGTTCCACTGCTTCGATTAAAATAGTTCAGTTTAGCTACAAAATGTAAAAGTCTGTGAAAATTTTGAATTTCCCGCCACCTTGCTATCATCTACCCTTAAGTATCTCCTGATATTATCTCATATTTTCTGGTGTCAGAACCCAATTATTATGATCGTTCTCTTTGAAATGGTATGATGCGATTAAATAAAATAAAATTTCTTAAAGTTTTTCTCTGTTAAGTAACTTTGTGCCTATAATACGAGTAGGTGACGCTAACTAGCTCTGTTGGAGATCTTTTACAGTTTTATTGAACGCCAGAGAGATGTTGAGACCTGTGACGTACTGCAGCGAATGCTGATAAATATTCATTCACCAAACAGCGCAAGCAAACGAGATGTACACACGACAGGACGTCGACCCTTACACGCTAGCACTCTATTCGGTAACGTTACAGGCGACTTTACAACAAAAGTGTACAGTCTGACGTGCTGTCGTGTGTACTTGGGTAGCAAACTATGCATTAGGGCTATCTAACATGCAGTGTCCACAACGACCACAAAGGCCACAAAGGCACGAAGACTTGGGGCGAGACCAACTGAACAGAGACAACCCAGACTGAAAGTTTGCAATAAGGAGTAGCAGATTAGCGGACTCAAAATAATAGGGTAGGGCTAAAAAGAAAAGATAATCTTTGAGTGTTTCTTGAAATGTAGGTAACCCGCGTTAAATCAGTTAGACGCCTATAACAGTAGGTATCTGCATCTTTGCTCCGTTCAGTTTGGTAGAAGCAGAAACAACGCGTGGTCCACGGGATCGAAATCTCGGGCCAACGCTTTGATAGTGCAGGGGGTGTGTTTTAAGTACATCATACCTACTAGGTGGTAAAAAATATGCTAGGTACAATTTGCAAAATCACCACTAGCTATCAACACTAATATTATAAAGAGGAAAAGTTTGTAAGTATGTACGTATGTAGGTAGGGGTAATCTCCAAAACTACTCATCCGATTATAAAAAATCCTTCACTAATGGGAAGCTACGTTATTGCTGAGTGCTATAAGCTATGTTTTATTGTGATAACGGGAAAAAAACTAAGTCTGCGCGGACGAAGTCGCGGGCAAAAGCTAGTATCACAATAAAACCCGGGGGTTGCTCCGTATAGCTCTTTATTCGGTAACCGACTGACAAACGTCATTTGTGGTGAAACTACCTTACATCTTAAATACTACAGTGGGATGGAATGATGATAAACAACAGTACCTACGTGCATATCTAAAGACTATACTCGAAGTTATCAATTATCCTTCCTTGGCTGAACCTTCAAGCAATAATACCTACAATCCTGAAGCTCGACTACTCTGCATGGTACTTAAAAATAGCATGCAAAATTAAACAATAAAACAATTTTAAAAGAGTAAGCGACATCTCAAACAAAATATTTTCGGACACTTTGTCAAAAACAAAAAATAAATACATACAAACGCCGGATCGTTCAAGTAGACTCGGAGAACTTCTTTCGCTTCGCTCGCTCGTTCAATTAGAGCGAGAGGTCGAGTGTTTTGAAGTTTTTCTAGATGTTTTTTTATATAACATGCATGCGACAACCACACGTTAAAGGAAGGGTGAAAGTAGCAAAAAAGAGAACTGAAGTAAATGCTAACGCTAGCGCCATCTAGAGAGAGACATGTTAAACCCTTTGAGAGCCTGTGCGCTGGCCTGCAGGCATGGTTACCGGTCGCTTCGAGCAAACCACCACGTAGTATTTCTAGGAACAATTTATAGATGGCGTTATACCAGTGGTTCGGCCCGAACTATGAACTCGCGACCTCATATCTCAGCAACCTCTCAACTGTTTTAATTCATATTTCAATTTAAAAATTATCTTTGCCTCTTTTACCTGCCTACCAAATTACATGACGATCCGACTTGGCACATTGATTGGGAGTATTGGGACCCCTGAGATTAACTACAGCGTCAATTTCATAAATACAGATGAAATGGTTATTGAGATATTAAGACGACGTACGTCTCACAACTAGCGCCGCCAATGGAAAAAAAATCATATCTTTTTTTTGGATGCGTTTTTAGCAAAAAACGCTCCTGCGATTCCTCAACGCGAGGCTTAACTATTTTTAGGACCTAAGGTTTGGATTCCAGATCCTAGAACTTAAGAATGCAATCGATTCTCGCCAAAAGTGGCCACTTTTGGCGAGAATCGATTGCATTCGTAGGAAATCCAATCCTGGAATCCAAACCTTAGGTCCTAAAAATAGTTAAGCCTCGCGTTGAGGAATCGCAGGAGCGTTTTTTGCTAAAAACGCATCCAAAAAAATGATATGATTTTTTTTCCATTGGCGGCGCTAGTTGTGAGACGTACGTCGTCTTAATGTCAAAATTCGTCATTTTTAACATTTACATAACTAGTGGTTCGCCCCGAACTGTGAACTCGCGACCCCATATAAACTTAACAACCCCATATCTCTGCAACCCCTCGACCGATTTGGCTCATGTTCGAATTTAAAACATCTTTTAATTTCATTTACCCGCCTACCAAATTTCATGATGATCCGACCAAATTTACTCAAGTAATCGTCGAACAAACATACATACAAACATACAATGACATACATACATACATACATACAAACATACAAACGCCGGATTGTCCAGTAGACTCGGAGAACTTCGCTCGCTTCGCTCGCTTCGCTCGCTCGTTCAATAATTATCGAAGAGTATTCTTAAGCCTAGCGTCCATATGAGGCGGATCGGGGCGGGCCGGGCCGGGCCGCAACGCAACGCAACGTTGGGGTGCGTCCATCTAAGCGCATCGGGGCGGATCGGCGCATCGGCTCGGCGGATTTTTTGGTGTTGCCACTTTGTCTAGTCACAAATATTGTAACTTTTGAGCCCTCGTTGTGACTTTTTGTGACATTGCCTAAATTGTAACTTTTTGATGCCTAGTCGATTGAGAAATTTTCAACAGATTGAAATTATTTTGTATGATTGAGAGTATTGAGACTGAAATTTTCGGTCGCGCTGACGCGCGCTCATCTCACTCTGAATATACTATGGGTAAAATAATTATAGGGTATGGTAAGTACCTACCTAGTTTCAGGTACGGTCCGCTTTTATGCCATTTTGGCTCTATGTGGCCCTTGGCTGCAAAAAAATTGCCAAGCCCTATTCATTCATGCCAAAATTACAGACTATTTTATATTAGGGATTTCATGCACTTAAAACTAATAAAATTGATGATAAATACTCGATGACAATTTTTTTTTATTTTGTGAATAACACGCAGTATACGTAATATTTTTTCATTTTAATATTTAGTTACAAAAAAAATCCCGCGTTGAGTTACGTCCAACCTGCGTTCAATCTGGATCCGAAACGGAATAATTGAACGAGCGAGCTAAGCGGGCGAAGTTCTCCGAGTCTACTGGAACAATACGGCGTTTGTGAAAACAATAAACTTAACAAAACCAAAAATCAACTTCTAATACTTCTGCTGGTATTTCTTCATCATCATGATCGGTTAAGGGTGGACGATAGCAACGTGGCGGGAAATTCAAAATTTTCACAGATTTTTACATTGTGTAGCTAAACTGAGCTATTTTTGTTAAGCGATTTTTCGTTCGCGGTAATAAAACAGTATTCTTTTCATTATTGTAAACTACAGAACAACAATAATTCAGCCGATTAGTATGTGTTCTGGTCTATGAAGCAGTGGCACTGCCCAAAAAACTTATCGTAGACTAGAACACATAATAAGCTGAATTATTGTTGTTCTGTTGTTTACAATAATGAAAAGAATACTATGTTATAGCCGCGAACGAAAAATCGCTCAGTTAAGCAAAAATAGCTCAGTTTAGCTACAAAATGTAAAAAACTGTGAAAATTTTGAATCTTTCGCTATGTTGCTATCGTCCACCCTTAAGATTGGACGATAGCAGCGTGGAGGGTAATTCATTTTTTTTTTACAGTTTTTTTAAATTTTGAAGCTAAACTTTACTGAGCCATTCGTACTAAGCGTTTGTTCAGCGATTTTTCGTTCACGCCAATAGCATAGAATTCTTTACATTATTATAAACAAGAACAACAATAATTCAGCCGATTATGTATTCTGGTCGACAAATGGCAACACTCGCGCGCATTCGCATGCGCGAGCATGCTGTTGCCCCTGCGTCCACTAGGCGCATCGGGGCGGATCATGCCGCCGGCAAAAATCCGCCGGCAAAAATATTGCGTCGCGGCCCGCCCCGCCCCGATGCGCTCTAGTGGACGCACTTCCATACAAAATATAGGCAGGCGGATTTTTCCGTCGCGGCCCGGCCCGCCCCGATCCGCCTAATGGACGCGAGGCTTTACTATTATCATACTAGTAGTTCGCCCCGAACTATGAACTCGCGACCCCAGTTACATATGACGTGTAACTTTGCTATGCCATTCGCGCAGGCGCGCGCGCGCTTTGCATATAAACTGTAAAACCCTATATCTCGTCAATCTCTCAACCGATTTGGCTCATGTTAAAACTGAAAATTCTTTTAATTTCTTTTACCCGCCTACAAAATTTCATAACGATCCGACCAAATTTACTCAAGTTATCGTCGAACGAACATTCATACATACAAACATATAAAAACATACAAACATACATACAAACATGTTTGCAATAAATGTCTTTTTCTTTCTTTCTTTCTTTCTTTCATACATACATAATACAAACGCCGGATCGTTCAAGTAGACTCGGAGAACTTCTTTCGCTTCGCTCGCTCGTTCAATTAGAGCGAGAGGTCGAGTGTTTTGAAGTTTATCTTAGATGTTTTTTTATATAACATGCATGCGACAACCACACGTTAAAGGAAAGGTGAAAGTAGCAAAAAAGAGAACTGAAGTAAATGCTAACGCTAGCGCCATCTAGAGAGAGACATGTTAAACCCTTTGAGAGCCTGTGCGCTGGCCTGCAGGCATGGTTACCGGTCGCTTCGAGCAAACCACCACCCACGTAGTATTTCTAGGAACAATTTATAGATGGCGTTATACCAGTGGTTCGGCCCAAACACAGAGGAAAAGCCCAAACTATGAACTCGACCAGATAGCATTTTTTGGTAGCCGTTACGAAACTTGTCGACACTGAAAAGCCGACACCAGTAACATTTTTGGTCGCTGTTACGACTTTGTTTCGGTCGCTGCGACAAAAATGGGGAAGATCCCGACACGGTAACATTTGGTTTTTAAGTTACGACGCTGTATGGTAACATTGCGACGACAATTTCAGAAATCATTCGTTCATTCGTCAATTCATTCATTCTTTTCAACCTACAAGAAACAAAATAAGTTAAATGTCATTGTCAAAGAAAACTCTGTCTGTTTCACCATAATTATTTTGACAGCGTAAGTTTATTTTTGAAATTAATTAGTTTTACACGTGTGTGTGTAGTATGATATTAGTGGGAAAAGAAATTTGTCGTATTATTTAACAAAATACATCGAAAATCATCGATGGGCCATCATATAATTGTATTTTAACCAGTTTATTGAAATGTTTGCATAGTTTTCACTCCAATTTTTGTTCATTTTCTCGACTCCAGACCTTTTAGTTTAATCAAACTGTACACTTTTTACGCTAATAATATGATATTTCATCAAAAATTGTCCATAAACTTACAAAAACATTTGTTTTCATAGTAAAATTATTCTAGTCGTATTTGGTAAAAAAGTTACGACACTGCGTCGACTTGCAGACACAAAGTTACTGAATTTCTAATATGGTGTCTCTCACTTTATTCTTTCCAGCGGTTCTGAAACTGTTGACACAGATCAAATATAGGGTCTTTCCAAAATAGTGTAAAATATTTTAAGGGGTCATTGTACTCATCAATACAAAAAAACTTTTACTATGGGACATAGTAAAATTTGTTCGAAAGACCCTATATTTGATCTGTGTGCTTCGAACAATCTTGCCAAATACAATGATCGTTTTTACAGGTATTACAAAACACGTGAAATGAACAGGAAACATCCAGCTCTAAAGTCCGTCGAAGGAGATTTACTTTATGTAAACGCTGATTTTGAAATGATGGAATACAAAGAAAATATGATTCAAGAAAAAAAACAACCTGCATTGAATCCTGTTATTGAAAACACCAAATTATGGCCCGGTTTCTGAGTTGAGAATTTTGCTAAGCAAATGGGTAAGTATAGTCCTGTCTCTGCAGATTTCTCACAAAAGAGCGTGACAGAGCGATACGTAAGTATGTGCTTAGTAAAATTCTCAACTCAGAAACCGGGCCTAAGTGAAGCTACAGATGCTATCGAAGAAGAAAATGTCTTAAGCGAATATATAAATAAAGCTGAGACAAGTTCCAATGTTATCGATATTCCAATGTCGCGCTCTTTTGTGAGAAATCTGCAGAGACAGGACGATACTTACCCATTTGCTTAGGTAGGTAGCGAATTTCTCAACTCAGAAACCGGCAGATATTATATTATAAATTAAGCAATCACTTATTGGATCTTCATTTCGTCTCACAAAATCGTTGGTTTTCATGTAGTAAGTAAGTCGATGCGTGCCGGAAATAACGTTTTTTCGGCTACTTACTCATACTCGTACCTAGTTGGCATACAATTCAGATATATTTGAGAACCAGGTGTAGCTGGTTGATATTTTTACGCTTATTTTGGTAACATTTTGTTTTGGAACTATGACGTAACATTACGAAACTTTGTGTACATGAATATCATTCCAGTAACAAAGTTTCCACTCCGTTACAACACCTTTCATCTTTGATTGTTCGCTTGTTGAAAACTCAACGCAATATGTATGAAATAAAGTTGACATAAATCCGTACATATTGTGTTGACTCATCGACTATAAAGAGTTACTGAAACACTATCCGGTTAAACTGTGTAGACACTGTTACAACACATGTAAACCAAACTGAAGTCGTCTCAAATGCATACATATTTTGTCGACACAACGACTACAAAGAGTTACTGAAACACGTTCCGGCCAAACTGTGTAAACACTAATACCACACATATAAACCGAAACGCACACAGTCGCATTGTTTCGAAACAATAACGGAACTTTGTCAATTTGTTACTGACTTAAATATTTTGCGACCAAAAAATGCTATCTGGGCGCGACCCCATATCTCAGCAACCTCTCAACCCCACCTGTGAATGGGGTGCTACGGAAAGTAGTAGTTTTTACCCGACTACGCGAAGCAAAAAGGAGGGTTATGATTTTAGCAGCGTATGTATGTATGTATGTATGTATGTATGTATGTTTGTGTGTTCATCTGTTCCCTCGCAGAGCCTAAACTACTCGGCCGATTTCAACAAATGAGGTGTCGTTGGATTCGTCTTAATCACCCAGGTAACATAGAATAGTTTAATTTTGAGAAAAACCAAGATGGCGGCTGTGCTGCGCCCTAAAGTGGTGGACCTAAAAATTAAAATTATCGGATACCATCGTCATGGGTATCAAATGAAAGGGCTTTAAAAGACCTTTTCAAAAATGTATAACACATGTAGCGTCAATATAACAAATAGAACAAAAAATTCCAAAATGTGTTTTTTTTTGCCTTTCTTGGTTCTATTCTGGGTGATCGTCTAAAATGACTTACTAAAAAGCTCAAAAAAAAATAGAAGTTAAAAACTAAAACCCGACTACTAAAAGGCTTAAAACAAGACCTGTTTATCCTTAAAATAGACTCATAGATAATTAATCGTAGTCGGAGGCCATCGGTTTATCAAATGCGAATGCGAATGTCTTGTTTTAAGCCTTTTAGTAGTCGGGTTTTAGTTTTTGAGAAAAATAAAAAACAAGTTTTTGAGGTTATGTTGACAGAACGTCCAATTTATTCAATGAATTTAGACCACAATACAATACAATAAAAAAATACTCTACAAAATAATACTACAACTAAAATAAAACACAAAAACACTTTTTTTTTGTTAGTTTATTCACTTTTATGGTGGTGCTCCAGAGCAAAGTTTATGCACTGCTCGCCGAGCATAAATGCGTCGAGAATTCCACAGCAACCTAGAACAAAACATAAATAAGGTAAGTTTTTGCTTTTATCACCGTCCTAACTTAACCTAAACCTATAGTTTCTGCCCACCATTTGACCTAAAGTTACCTGTAGTTCGTGCCTACAATTCGACCTATCGGTAACCAGTTATTTTTTTTGCTTTTATCAACGTTCTAACCTAACCTAAACCTATAGTTTCTGCCCACCATTTGACCTAAAGTTACCTATAGTTTGTGCCTACAATTCAACCTATCGGTAACCAGTTATTTTTTTTGCTTTTATCACCGTTCTAACCTAACCTAAACCTATAGTTTCTGCCCACAATTTGACCTATAGTTACCTTTAGTTTGTGCACACAATTCGACCTATCAGTAACCAGTTTGTTTTTGCAGCGAGACTCACCTCAACTCTTCAGATAGGTAATTGACTCTACGTCCAGAAGCGCCGGTTCTGGCAGCAGGCAACCGAAATCCATCCAGGTTCTCCAGTGGAGCCTCCGGAAGGTCCTCCGGGTCAGGGTCCCGGTTAGGGGGCTCCGGCGATGAGCTTGCAGCCCGCAGGGGCTCAATAGAGTCCAACCCAACTGCGCTCGATTCAACAAATGTTGATGCTGGGCACGGGGGCACTGATGAAGAGGTCGAAGGAAGTGGCTCGAAAGAGTCCAACACTTGCAACGCGGAACAACAACGGAAAACGCTCTCACTCAACTCACAAACTACATAGCTCTCAACTGCGAGAGTAACAAACGATGACCACAGAACACTATACCCAAGAAGAATGCCGACCGACACCATAGAAAAAAAAAGCGACAAATTTCAAACCTAGCTGCGCCATCTCGAATGGAACCCAGAACAACTTTGTAGTAGCGGGCTTGGCGGGAAATTCAAATTGGTGGCGGGGTTCACAGGGACCGATAAAAATCCTTGACAGGTCATATGGAATATAAACTTTTACCAAAAGCTGCTCGCTTTTGGCAAAAGTTTGCATTCCATACGACCATGTTTTGGGTACCAAAAAGCAATACAATAGCATTCTAGTTTAAGGGATTTTGGCGATAGCTGGCAGCAACATTTATTAAAGGTTTATTAAAGGTCTATTTAAATTATAAACTTCTGAGATAATATAGCCACCATGACACTCGGCCAGTCACCTCTTCGCAGCTATGAACAGCTTGGTACCTCCACGCCATCATCTTCAATTCGGTGATCTTTGCAGACACCAACAACTGAAACTGATAAGAAAATAAAATAAGCTTTATGAGAAGAAAAAATCCGGCTACAGCTGAGCTGCCACAAAAAAGTTCATACATCTTCTATAAAAATAAAATTTAATGTTTGTATATTGGTCCTCTATCCGTTCCTAAAACATTGATCAGGTTGTGATGAAACTTAGGCCCTGAACTCGTCCAATGAGTAAAAACTAGTAACTAACCTTGGCAGCTGACGGCTTTTCATTATGATCTTCGTTAGACTGAACAGAAATTGGCTCCACGACGTCGAGTTCGATCACACTATTTTTGCATTCTCTCCGTCAGTAATCTGAAAATATCATTGTAAAATTAGGTACGTATTAGTTGATGAAACGTTTTAGATTTTGATTTTGAAATAATATTTGTAGAATATGGGAGAATGCTAGAATGAACTAACCTTATGAGCGGCGGGCTGCTCACTTTTATGTGTGGAAATGGATGGATCTTCTTTTTCCCCAAACTGTAGTCATAGTCCGATGATCTGAAAGATTTAAAATTGTTTGGTTAGAAAATTTTGATGATTTAGGTAGGTAGTTTGATATGAGCATGTATTGTGAACAGTGCTGGATTTACCAATAGGCTGAGTAGGCTTAAGCCTATGGCGGCAGATTTTAGAGGGGCGGCAGATTTGGGGCTACATAACATTTTACATTTTCCTCAATTGCAAGACTTCGTTTTAAAACAAACAAAATTATTTTATTTATGTAAAAATCCGATACATAAAAATATCTTAGTGAGTAACATTGGTAAAAGTCGCACCAAAGATCTATCGTACATCGATAAGTATAATCGATACCGCCTGCCCCATCACTAAGTGCTTAGCAGCGAACCGGCTATAACGCGGCCAAATGAAGTTGTCGTGCGTACGCTCTCAGCGAATCCATAGCAAAATATTTAGATACACCCGCCTCGAGTATAAAGCCTAGCGTCCATATGAGGCGGATCGGGGCGGGCCGGGCCGGGCCGCAACGCAACGCAACGTTGGGGTGCGTCCATCTAAGCGCATCGGGGCGGATCGGCGCATCGGCTCGGCGGATTTTTTGGTGTTGCCACTTTGTCTAATCACAAATATTGTAACTTTTGAGCCCTCGTTGTGACTTTTTGTGACATTGCCTAAATTGTAACTTTTTGATGCCTAGTCGATTGAGAAATTTTCAACTGATTGAAATTATTTTGTATGATTGAGACTGAAATTTTCTGACGCGCGCTCATCTCACTCTGAATATACTATGGGTAAAATAATTATAGGGTATGGTAAGTACCTACCTAGTTTCAGGTACGGTCCGCTTTTATGCCATTTTGGCTCTATGTGGCCCTTGGCTGCAAAAAAATTGCCAAGCCCTATTCATTCATGCCAAAATTACAGACTATTTTATATTAGGGATTTCATGCACTTTAAACTAATAAAATTGATGATAAATACTCGATGACAATTTTTTTTTTACTAACCTAGTGAATAACACGCAGTATACGTAATATTTTTTCATTTCAATATTTAGTTACAAAAAAATCCCGCGTTGAGTTACGTCCAACCTTCGTTCAATCTGGATCCGAAACGGAATAATTGAACGAGCGAGAGAAGCGAGCGAAGTTCTCCGAGTCTACTGGAACAATACGGCGTTTGTGAAAACCATAAACTTAACAAAACCAAAAATCAACTTCTAATACTTCTGCTGGTATTTCTTCATCATCATGATCGGTTAAGGGTGGACGATAGCAACGTGGCGGAAAATTCAAAATTTTCACAGATTTTTACATTTTGTAGCTAAACTGAGCTATTTTTGTTCAGCGATTTTTCGTTCGCGGCAATAAAACAGTATTCTTTTCATTATTGTGAACTACAGAGCAACAATAATTCAGCCGATTAGTATGTGTTCTGGTCTATGAAGCAGTGGCACTGCCCAAAAAACTTATCGTAGACCAGAAGACATAATCAGCTGAATTATTGTTGTTCTGTTGTTTACAATAATGAAAAGAATACTATGTTATAGCCGCGAACGAAAAATCGCTGAACAAAAATAGCTCAGTTTAGCTACAAAATGTAAAAAACTGTGAAAATTTTGAATCTCCCGCCACGTTGCTATCGTCCACCCTTAAGGTTGGACGATAGCAGCGTGGAGGGTAATTCAATTTTTTTACAGTTTTATTATTTTGAAGCTTAACTTTACTGAGCTATTCGTACTAAGCGTTTGTTCAGCGATTTTTCGTTCACGCCAATAGCATAGAATTCTTTCCATTATTATAAACAAGAACAACAATAATTCAGCCGATTATGTATTCTGGTCGACAAATGGCAACACTTGCGCGCATTCGCATGCGCGAGCATGCTGTTGCCCCTGCGTCCACTAGGCGCATCGGGGCGGGTAATGCCGCCGGCAAAAATCCGCCGGCAAAAATATTGCGTCGCGGCCCGCCCCGCCCCGATGCGCTCTAGTGGACGCACTTCCATACAAAATATAGGCAGGCGGATTTTTGCCGCCGGCAAAAATCCGCCCCGATCCGCCTAATGGACGCGAGGCTTAAATTAAATTTTCTTGGTTAAACCAATATAGGTTGTTGTTTTATGCAAAAAATGTAACTTTTCAAAGTGATCATATAAATTGTTGTAGATATAAATTTATAAAGTATGCTTAAAATAGTGTAAATTGTTCATGTGAAAAGTTGTTAAAGGTGCTCCAGCCTGCCAACATGATTACTTGGATGCTAACGTAAGCCTTGACTGTGTTTTGGTTGTATGTATAATTAATGTGTATGTTTAATAAAGACTTTTAAAAATCAAAATCAAATCAGATTTGGGGCATCTTTTAAGATCTTACATACGTAACATAAAAATCTGCATATTAAGTATAGCTAAATAAGGTCCACACAAAAAAAAATTCAACAATAATAATTATCTATTATTATTAAACCCTATATTTTCTTCTCTACAATTTGCGTTGTCGCGTTTGTTTGCGGCGTGCAATTTATTTATTTATTTATTGACAATTACATTTATAACTTACAGCTAACAAATAACCAAGACGTTATAAACTTAAATTAACAGTAACCTAATTTTACAAAAGTATTACACTAACCTAATAATAAAAATTAAAAGCACATTCATTCCTTTTCAAGCATTCTCTTACATTCTTCAACCATTTTTCCTTTCCCTGTCGTAAATAAATCGCACTCAGGCTTTGCCTTGAGCAAGGAGTTGAACAGCGTGAGTGAGCGTGACACGGGCGACTCCTGGTATGAAGTGGTGTTCGCGGCCGGCACGTCCAGTAGCCGCGGCTCGCGCAGCCGTGCGCGTGCGTCCGGTACTGACAACCGTACCACCTCACCCACCATATCCATACAGTCAACATTGTTGTTAATCAAACCTAGCACAAATTTAATTAGACTTAAGGCTCTCCGTACCTCAAGCGAGTCATATCCCAACTGCCCTTGTAGGAATCGTGTAGGGTACAGGAAAGGATAGTATCTATGTTGTTTCTTGTACAGATTTCTCAAAAATTTCTTCTGAACTTTCTCTAATGCGTCAATATATTTTTTCTCATACGGATTCCAGACAGTTGAGTTCGTCTCCAGTACACTTCGAACTAGGGCTGCATAAAGAGCTCTAAGGGCCGTGGGCGTAAAGGAGTGTGAGTTTCGTAGGACGAAACCTAGTTTTTTAAAGGCGTTCTTGGCTATATTCTTAGCATGGTCGTGGAAAGTAAGTTTTGGGTCAAAAACAACGCCAAGATCTCTCACCTGGTACACGCGGGCCACCTCGTGCTCTCCGAGCTTGTACGTCCATTGTACCGGGTTGTGAGCAATGCAGGCATCGAGGCAATGCAGGCAGAATCGAGCGAGCTAGGGCCGAGCCTATGGTTGAGCAAGGTGTGCAGTCGCGCTAGGTGCCGGGTAGCATAAGGAGTTTGGCGCCCCCTGTAATTTTTCGGCGCCCCTTGCCACGTTTTGGTCCCTTTTAAGCCTAGCGTCCATATGAGGCGGATCGGGGCGGGCCGGGCCGGGCCGCAACGCAACGCAACGTTGGGGTGCGTCCATCTAAGCGCATCGGGGCGGATCGGCGCATCGGCTCGGCGGATTTTTTGGTGTTGCCACTTTGTCTAGTCACAAATATTGTAACTTTTGAGCCCTCGTTGTGACTTTTTGTGACATTGCCTAAATTGTAACTTTTTGATGCCTTGTCGATTGAGAAATAGATTGAAATTATTTTGTATGATTGAGACTGAAATTTTCGGTCGCGCTGACGCGCGCTCGTCTCACTCTGAATATACTATGGGTAAAATAATTATAGGGTATGGTAAGTACCTACCTATAGTTTCAGGTACGGTCCGCTTTTATGCCATTTTGGTTCTATGTGGCCGTTGGCTGCAAAAAAATTGCCAAGCCCTATTCATTCATGCCAAAATTACAGACTATTTTATATTAGGGATTTCATGCACTTTAAACTAATAAAATTGATGATAAATACTCGATGACATTTTTTTTTTTACTTACCTAGTGAATAACACGCAGTATACGTAATATTTTTTCATTTCAATATTTAGTTACAAAAAAAATCCCGCGTTGAGTTACGTCCAACCTGCGTTCAATCTGGATCCGAAACGGTATAATTGAACGAGCGAGCGAAGCGAGCGAAGTTCTCCGAGTCTACTGGAACAATACGGCGTTTGTGAAAACAATAAACTTAACAAAACCAAAAATCAACTTCTAATACTTCTGCTGGTATTTCTTCATCATCATGATCGGTTAAGGGTGGACGATAGCAACGTGGCGGGAAATTCAAAATTTTCACAGATTTTTACACTGAGCTAAGCTCAACTGAGCTATTTTTGTTAAGCGATTTTTCGTTCGCGGTAATAAAACAGTATTCTTTTCATTATTGTAAACTACAGAACAACAATAATTCAGCCGATTAGTATGTGTTCTGGTCTATGAAGCAGTGGCACTGCCCAAAAAACTTATCGTAGACTAGAACACATAATCAGCTGAATTATTGTTGTTCTGTTGTTTACAATAATGAAAAGAATACTATGTTATAGCCGCGAACGAAAAATCGCTGAGTTAAGCAAAAATAGCTCAGTTTAGCTACAAAATGTAAAAAACTGTGAAAATTTTTAATCTCCCGCATGTTGCTATCGTCCACCCTTAAGATTGGACGATAGCAGCGTGGAGGGTAATTCATTTTTTTTTACAGTTTTTTTAAATTTTGAAGCTAAACTTTACTGAGCTATTTGTACTAAGCGTTTGTTCAGCGATTTTTCGTTCACGCCAATAGCATAGAATTCTTTACATTATTATAAACAAGAACAACAATAATTCAGCCGATTATGTATTCTGGTCGACAAATGGCAACACTCGCGCGCATTCGCATGCGCGAGCATGCTGTTGCCCCTGCGTCCACTAGGCGCATCGGGGCGGATCATGCCGCCGGCAAAAATCCGCCGGCAAAAATATTGCGTCGCGGCCCGCCCCGCCCCGATGCGCTCTAGTGGACGCACTTCCATACAAAATATAGGCAGGCGGATTTTTCCGTCGCGGCCCGGCCCGCCCCGATCCGCCTAATGGACGCGAGGCTTTAGGTGTTTGTACTAAAACGCGCGCTCAATTTTTCCTCATGTCGATAAACATGCAGGGCCCTTAGCCTGTAACGCAATGGCGGGTTAATGGCGTCCCGGCAGAAGGACAAAATAGGGCTCTCCTCGTTTTTCTCGTACAACCAGAGAACTAATCCTCTAGAATTAGAATCAAAATATTCTTTGCTGTACTACAAAAACATTAAAAGGACAGACAGCGTTAGCAAATCGTAATTGAAGTTGTCACCTGACAGTCCATTTTGGCACCATTGTGTTACAGGCTAAGGGCCCTTGTCTTACATCTTACAACTATAAAGCTGTACATACCTACTCGTATTTATGTGTGGTTAAATTTCGGGGCTCAGTTGATTAACCAATTCTTAGTCAATTCAAGTGTTATTTCAACTAACGTTTTTGGGCCCGCACTGATCTTTCTCTGATTTTGCATCTTTTTCGCTGCATTTTTGCGATCCTATTTAAGAGCATGGTCATTATGGTCAAGAGCTTATTCGTGAATGTTAGACGGAAAAAAATGCGCTCATGTTTACGTTATAATAGACGTGCTTTGATCATGTATGAAAAGGTGGTAAATTGAGTAAGAGCCCAATCGTGAAATATAATTTTTTTGTTTTTTCGTAATTATTTTGTCTCTTAGTCCAGCGAACTGGTTTAGTTAGAAGAACAAGCCTTACAAAAAGAGTGAACGATAGAAGCGTGGCAGGAAAAAAAATTTTGTTTTTGTTGTTTGCAATAATGAAAAGAGTACTATTTTATTGCCGTGAACGCAAAATCGCTGAAAAAAATTGCTTAATTTAGCTTCAAAATTTAAAAAACGGTGAAAAAATGAATTTTTAGCATTCAAAGTCAGTAATCCTTGAAGCTCGAAGAGGTGACGAGAGTGAAAAGGTTAAGAACTGGGCCCTTAGCCTGTAACACAATGGTGCCAAAATGGGCTGTCAGGTGACGACGATTTGCTAACGCTGTCTGTCCTTTTAATGATTTTGTAGTACAGCAAAGAATATTTTGATCCTAATTCTAGAGGATTAGTTCTCTGGTTGTAGGAGAAAAACGAGGAGAGCCCGGTTTTGTCCTTCTGCCGGGATGCCATTGACCCGCCATTGCGTTACAGGCTAAGGGCCGGTCGAATTGGTCGGTCGGTAGGGGCGGCAAAATTTTAAAAGCTTACGGGCGGCAAATTTGTAAATCCGGCACTGATTGTGAAAAAGTATACTTACTGACCTTACTGTAATTGACGATTTTGTACACCGCTTATCTTGTACTTCACACACGGGTGGAACTGTGGCACAGCATGGAAAAAAACTATGATGAACCAACAAAACTTTAAGTTTATAGAAATATCGACTTTTGCACACAACTTGTTGTTGCTTAGTTTGCCATTTGCCTCCATTTTGTTTTTCTGTCTAGCCTTGGGTAACTCATGAGCCAGTGGCTCTACCCTTGAAACACAAAGATTCTTGTTTCAAATTACTAACGAAAACATACTTGTCTTATATTTTTAATACTAGCAACAAAAAAAAAAAGAGTTGTCGTTTTTTTCGTGTGTGAAAAAAAAAATGTCGGTTCTGTGCTAATGTTATTATTAGCTCTAATTTTAATGGAAATACAAATACTTCATCAAGCTAATCATCATATCTCTCCCTTATTAAATAATCTCTCCGAAAACCTGCTAAATAAATCAAGAAAGTGGACCCCAAACCACAAAACGTGGCGACCGTGCAAATATGGAGAAGAATATCAAGCTGAGAGGCGTGCTACGAGGGCAATTTACCAAGAAGAAAAATTGCCTCGAAACGCTAATGTCGTCGATGAAGCGAAGAGATCCAGAGGTAATAGCGGATTTCAGAGCTCTTGCAGAGTTTATGCACTGCTCGTACGTCCCCAGCCGAGCATAAATGCGTCGAGGATTCCACAGCAACCTAGAACAAAACATAAATAAGGTAAGTTTTTGCTTTTATCACCGTCCTAACTTAACCTAAACCTATAGTTTCTGCCCACCATTTGACCTAAAGTTACCTATTGATCGTGCCTACAATTCGACCTATCGGTAACCAGTTATTTTTTTTGCTTTTATCAACGTTCTAACCTAACCTAAACCTATAGTTTCTGCCCACCATTTGACCTAAAGTTACCTATAGTTTGTGCCTACAATTCGACCTATCGGTAACCAGTTATTTTTTTTTGCTTTTATCACCGTTCTAACCTAACCTAAACCTATAGTTTCTGCCCACAATTTGACCTATAGTTACCTTTAGTTTGTGCACACAATTCGACCTATCAGTAACCAGTTTGTTTTTGCAGCGAGACTCACCTCAACTCTTCAGATAGGTAATTGACTCTACGTCCAGAAGCGCCGGTTCTGGCAGCAGGCAACCGAAATCCATCCAGGTTCTCCAGTGGAGCCTCCGGAAGGTCCTCCAGGTCAGGGTCCCGGTTAGGGGGCTCCGGCGATGAGCTTGCAGCCCGCAGGGGCTCAATAGAGTCCAACCCAACTGCGCTCGATTCAACAGATGTTGATGCTGGGCACGGGGGCACTGATGAAGAGGTCGAAGGAAGTGGCTCGAAAGAGTCCAACACTTGCAACGCGGAACAACAACGGAAAACGCTCCACAGATTACAAAAAAGAACAGATGCGACTCCCGTCATACTAACCCCCGGAAGTTAGTCGCGCTTGACAGCCGATTCCATCACGCTGCCTATATGACCAAAAGTCGATAGTTTTTTATCGATGTACTAGGGATGGGGTTAAAAAAATGTCGATAAAATACTATCCTTGGTAGTTTTATTTATATTTTATTTCTTAGGGTTTAATTGAAGAAAAATATATGTCATTTAAGAAGTTTTATTCACTGATCTTGAAACATACCAAATTTTTTTGGTCTTCACTTCACTAGCCTATGGAAGAAGAATCTGGTTCTGGTTTCATGAATATGCAGCATATTTCTATTAATACATTTCAATGTATGCTTCTTCTAAAGCTAATCATGAAAATTATCGGTCGCTTGTTTCCGTTGCTTCGTTTCATGGCCATGGAGTAAATCGTCCTCTTGGGGTCCTATCGAAGCTAGGCAGCCCTCAGGCGCCGCGCAGGGCGACAGTGTGCGTCCGACGAAGGCGCATGTCTCTCCACTTGGTGGCTGTAAATGCGAAATTAAAAATACTTTTAATAAAAGATGATAACAAACAAACTTTTAACAAACATAACCCATACATAAATAAAGAAGAGGCATCTTTAATGGTAGACCGTGCCTCACACATTACACTAATGAACAAATCTGCTAATGGCTTGAGAAGCCGATTGCAGAATTTATCTCAACAAAGACACTCAACTTGTGTCTAAATCACAACCTTTATTGCGCCTGTCTACCTATTCTCTAGGCTAGTCAATAACTATTTGTGATACAAGTATGTAGCATTGTTCGGTGCGCTGACTAATGAACGTTCCACGCATGCTAACAGGGAGCTTCTATAGTATAGCTTGATTTGTTTGAATTAATATTCAATAGTTATAAATACCTTGTTTATCCTGACGAGATGAATTATCATTTTTTGTTCCTTGACTAGAATCTTCTCGGAACTGTATCGCTTAGGTATTGGTATATGACGATTCTTGTAAAGTTGGAAGCTGAAACAAAAGTATTTAATTACTGGTATATAAATGCTGTTACTGCCACATTGGCAATAGAAAGTCACGTTCGTATCATCGAACGCAGAAAAGATGCATCTTTTATAACAACCTTCGGATGGTGGGTCAAGTTGGCATAAACATAACCTCTAAATGAATACTGATACACTCGAGTTGTATTAGATAGTGTATAGTGTTAATTATGTTAGGTACTTACGATATGAATACATAGCAGATGGTGTGGGTGAAGAAAATATCATCAGACAACTTAGATGAAAACAAAAAAGGGAAGATACGGCACTCACCCATTACGCGTGGTCCTGCAAAACTGAGTCCATGGACTCACTTTCATTCAGTCGCCGGTTGGACACTGACTTGTGTGGTATCGTACACGCGCTTCTTTTAACAGAGTTTTCTCATAAAAAACAAGTTTAGAATGCCTTCTTGTGCATTTCTGATGTGCACTAAACACTCAAGGCGGATAAATAAGTCGGAAGGTGTCACTAATCATTCGTAAGTACACGTAAAACTAATATTTTTTCTAAAATATGCATTCATTTTCCATTTTGCACGGCCATTTTAGAGAGAGTGAGATACAACATACAAAACATGAGCGAGCGACACGATACGGCTAACCTCGCGATTTATGAATGGAAACTCGAGTTGAGGATGGTCAGCATAATAAAGTTTTTAGAAATTCTATTGACAATGACGTGTGGAACCAGTTAGGGAGTTAGGGATTCCATAATATGCTGTTTTCCGTTACAATCAGCGAGCTTGGTTTAAATAAACTGTGTTGTGGGGGAGTTTATAAGTAATAAAATATGTATATTATGTTACCGGCCACACCCGATTTAAGGATAAACTAGTTTCGCCTAGGCCAAACCAGTCTAACCTAAGCACCAACCAGTTTAGCCTAGGCCAATCTAGTCTGGCCTTGCAAGAATATGTACGCACCAGGATAAACTAGAATGGCCTAGCTCGAGCTGATATTGACGAATGATTAGATATGTATGAATGTTATCATATCTCGTAAACTAAGAGGTTTAGCGCAAAAATAATGAAATTTTCGAACCCCTTAATAACCCCGAAACCAAGCGTTTTACTTCTATAGGTGTTCTAAAAAATGGTCATACAGGGTATTCAACATACAGGGTATTCCTGAAAGTGTGACAGACAGTCGAACAAGAATTAAAATAAAAGTTAGGTCAGTAGGTTCGGTTGGCGACACACTGACATACCTCTTTTTGTTTACGAGTGGTCCTTCAAACCGGACAAAACCGGACATACCGTAGACTTTTTCAAATTCGGCCTTTAAATGCGTCCCCACTGTTCAGATAATTACGGCGGGTTTGTTAGTTTTAAGAAAAAGTACTAGGCTAGCATAAATTAGTAGAATCTATAATACCCCTACTCAAATAGGGCTAGACTAGTTTGGCCTAGGCTAAACTAGTTTCTCCATACGAGCATAGGGGTAGACTAGTTTGGCCTAGGCTAAACTGGATATCTCCATACGAACTTCGGCTAGACTAGTTTGGCCTAGGACACACCGGTTTATCCATACGACCTTCGGGTAAACTTGTTTGGCCTAGGCTATACCGGTTTGTCCATACGAGCTTAGGTTAGACTGGTTTGGCTTAGGCGAAACTAGTTTATCCTTAAATCGGGTTTGGCCGGTAGCACAAAAATAAAAAAAATATAAACCTATAAATAACTAGATGGCGCTGAATAAACATTTTCTCAATTCTTTAATGTTAGGGTTCCGTACCACCAAATTGTGGTAAGAAACCCTCGGTGCGCGAGTCCGATTCGCTCTTGCCCGGTTTTTCTTTTAGTTTTTTGCAAAATATTTAACAAATGATTTCTCAGCTACAGTAATAAATATTTTTAGAACCTACAGACTAGAATCTAGGGTAAAAATCTAGGCTAGACTTCTAGATAGCCCTCAAGTTGCATCTTAGCCCGTCGCTCATTGTAATGTGCAATTTCAGGGCTATCTAGAAGTTTGGACCGTGCTGTAACATATATTATCATTATTTAAAAGTGGATTTAATGTTTACCATTAAGGAAATAGTTTCTAATAAAAAATAATAATATTTATTTTTATTATTTCTTAAATTGTTCGCTGACGGTACCTGCAATATTAGCTTGGAGTCCGCGCTGCGCGCGACTCATGACCATTGAGATAAAGAATTTTGACTCTTATTTCAACTAGGCTAAAGATCCTGCCAGTGGGTGCGAGCTATGATTGGGCGGACAGAATTAGATGCATCGGCGCGCAATAGCGAAACATGTTTTTGTCTCGCTCGGGCTTGTTGGTTTAGCGTATCGCTTATTCACATAATTGTAAATGTGATTGAATGAGTTAAAGCTGTGTGAGTTTATGTGCATGAGTGCGTTCGAGCCCATTTTTTCACGGCTGCTAGTAAGAATGTGCCGTATCTTCCCTTTTTTGTTTTCATCTAAGTCAGACAAGAAGAATGTAGTCTTTCGAAAGCAAACATGCTTTCGGTTGAAGTCGGGTATTTTTCTCAATCAAGGAATTGCTGGATACGTTCATTTCAACTTTTAACTATTAGCGTACACGGTAATCATTCCCAAATAAGTATAAACACTTTACGGCCGCGAAATCGCAAAATATAGTTCTATTTCTAATAAAAGTATATTTTCCTTTGATAGCTGCGCGGTGTTGCCAACTATTTTTTTCCGCGACCATGCAACCCCCTAAACCTCCAGAACTCTTTTTTTTTTGCACCAAACCATTTCTTTTAATATGAGTACCTATTTTGCATTCAAATGCGGTTTTTTGATCAAATATTACTTTAGCACTTCCTTAAATTGCTTTTGTGGTAGCAAAAGGATTTCTAGATTACTTTTGTCCCCACTTGAGATGAATAAAAACATTGCTAAAATAATATAAATCCTTCTAAATTTCACCAGCCACATTGATTGTAGGTAACATTGATTTCTTTGCCTACGAGACAGGGGGTCCAAACCACCAACCTAGTGGTGATTCCACTAAGGTGGCAACACTGACGTGCAACACTCAACTTCACTCAAGTGTTCTCTCTCGCTCTCTCTTTCTCTGACTCTCTCTCATTGCGATGGAATCGGGCTTCACTACCGCTCGTTCATTTGAATGAACGATTCACAGGGCTGAAACGCTCTCAACCGCGAGAATAACTGACTGACTGACAAACAAAATGGCGCGCGCGAGGGATAAAAAGTAGCGTTCCGTTTCACAAAATTATTAATTACCAAAATGTATTGATTTTAATCGTAAGTACGTTTAGACTATTGAAATAAAAATATTAAGTACTTTCAAACCTCTAAAAATCTGTTTCACTGAAATTCCGTACTAAACCTTATGTTTTAACATAGTTTAGGCTAATTAACCTTTGACAGCAACCTTAACATCACGTGAAACGGAACTCAAGCGTCCGTTCCGAAGCTCAAAATGGCGTAAATTATCGTATAAAATAAAAATTTCAAAAAATCATATCTCCAAAACTACGTGTTTCCGTAGCATTTCACTTAGTATTTGCACTTATTTTAATAACATGTTTCTGCAGTATTAATTTGAAGTTCCAACTCTGCGGCAGATATTGGAAACCTGAGCCGTTCATGTATCTACTACAAGCGATTGAACCTGGAACGGAGCATGGCAGTTAGTGGATAGCTACCCGATCACATCAGAGAATTACAAAAAGTGCCTCGAACATTTAAATGCTAGAGAGGACTTACAAACACAACTGTATGTACGGGAACTTTTAGCCTTAGTTGCACGACCAGAAGAGCACAATTTACAGAGTCTTTACGACAAGATAAGTGCACAACTACGCTCCTTAGAAACACTTGGTGTCACGAAGAAAAATGCAGTGTTTATACTTCCTATGGTGGAATTAGCGTTGCCAGCAGAAACATTGAGGGCTTGGCAACGTGTGGCTGGACATAACAGCGATATGGAGGAAGAATTGAGTAAGCTCCTTACATTCCTGCAAGAAGAAGTGGAAAACGAACAACGTTTCAAAATGGCCAAAGGGATGAGGGCAGAAAGTGGAAATATACCCCCAGCAGCAATGGCCAGTTGTCTCTTCTCAACATCAAAGAACCAGAATAAGGAAGCTGACAAATGTGTTTGGTGTGATAGAGACCAAAACAGCCTCGAGTGTTACAGGCTAAGCAAGATGACTATCGACCAGAGGAAAGAAGTTTTATACAAGAAAAAGGCTTGCACTATATGTCTAAAGAAAGGACACTTCTACAAGAATTGCAAAGCTGCTATAAAATGCCTGATATGTGATAAAAGACACTCGACGGCTATATGCTTCTCACAAAAACAAGACAAGCCAAAGGCACCAGAGGAGAAGAACACTACAACAACAGCGTCAGCATCAACACCAGCTGTGTCACAGAGCGTCACCCTACTTCAGACTGCGGTTGTGGAACTCCAACATAATGAACATAAGGTTGCAGTACGTGCACTCTTCGACAGCGGATCTCAGAGAACCTACATAAAAGAGGATATTGTTAAAAAGCTGCAGATACCAGCTGCAAGTGAAGAGAAGCTAACGCATGCCCTATTCGGTGGAGTGGAAACAAGAGCAAAGGTACACAAAACCTACAACCTGAAGATCAACAGCCTGGATGGAACATATTCTGCAGACATTGTAGCCCTAAGTCAAGATATAATCTGTAAGAATGTACCTCATGTCGACCAAACTCCTCAATTGAAGCAAATGTTGAGAGAAAACCATGTAATTCTGACAGATAATAGTACTCATGATGGGGAGGTGGGTCTCTTAATAGGTGCTGACTACATAGGGAGGTTCCTGACTACACAGTTTGTCCAGCTGCAGGAGAAAGGGTTGGTGGCCATTCGTACAAAGCTGGGATGGACATTGCAAGGATCACAAGTTACTAAGGTACGTAGTAATGCCAATTATAACTTGACTACTGTGCTCCATTGTAATTGTGACAATTTGACAGGTTACTGGGCGCTTGAGACTCTGGGAATTCGTGAGCCAGCAGAGGTCAAGGCTAAGCAGGAGGCGGAAAAGGAGATACTGACGAATTTTGAAGAGACAATCGCAGAACAGGATGGCAGGTATGAAGTTAAACTACCATTTAAACCTAATTATGAAGACCTGCAATCTAATTATGGCAAAGCTAAAGTGCGATTGGAAACTATGTCTAAAAAGTTAATTCAAGACAGAAAATTTGAGCAATATAACTCTATATTAAAAAATTGGGAAGAATTAGGAGTTATAGAAAAGGTTAATACTTCCCAAGAAACAGGTCACTTTTTACCACACCGACCTGTCATCAAAGAGCAAAGTCTCACCAGTGCCATGAGACCCGTCTTCGATGCATCAGCTCGGGATAAAAATGGCCTATCTTTGAACGCTTGTTTAGAAAAAGGGACTAATATGATAGATCTTATCCCTAATTTATTAATAGGTTTCAGAACAGGTGCAATTGGTGTGTCAGCTGACATACAAAAGGCGTTTTTACAAATTGGCCTCCCAGCCGAAGATAGGAACTTTTTAAAATTTCTTTGGTGGGAGGATGAAAGCCTTAAAAATTTGGTAACATACAGGCATTGCAGAGTAGTGTTTGGATTACCATGTAGCCCATTTCTCCTATCAGCAACACTAAGACATCATCTGAAGGATAGAAGCAGTGCGAATGCAGAGTTGCTGAAACGGTCATGGTATGTAGACAACTGTCTCACAAGTCTAGATACAGAAGAGGAAACTTTTAGTTTCATTCAGGAATCCAAGGAGATAATGCAGGCTGCTGAGTTCAATCTACGTATGTGGGTAACCTCTCCACTAAAAATAAATGAAGCAGGTAAGGATGTAATATCTATTTTAGGTCTGAACTGGGACACCCAGTCGGACGAGCTGTTTTGCAGCACCGCTAACCTTCCGCCTGTAGAAGACCTTGGAAAGGTCACAAAGAGAGAACTATTGTCATTGACTCAGCGATGGCAGCGTAAGCTGCAATGGGATGACCCATTACCAACTGAACTACTGGTTCAATTCGTAGACTGGTATAAACACCTAACTTACCTAGATAACTGCAGAATTCCTAGAAAGTTAACGGCAGATAAGTTAAAAGAAAGCAGGTTAAGTCTACATTTATTTTGTGATGCCAGCAAGGCTGGTTATGGTGCAGGTGTAGTGCTCAGAGCAGAGAAAGACGGTCAAGTATCTGTCCAGTTAATTACAGCAAAAGCTCGAGTCACACCACCAAAGTATATAAGTATACCAAGACTAGAACTGTTAGCAGCATTGATAGGTTCACGGCTTCTATCGCAAGTAAAGGAGAACGCACATTTGAAAAATGTCTCTGTTCATTGCTGGACAGATTCAAGCGTGGTACTGTGCTGGATAAAAAGAGAATTAGCATTAAATAATTTTGTTGGTAACAGAATTAAAGAAATTAGACAGCACACTCTAATAAATGATTGGTATCACATTCCAGGGACGGAGAACTGGGCGGATCTGGCGTCCAGAGGCTGCACAGCTAGAGCACTACTTGAATGCCGCTGGTGGGAGGGGCCGACGTGGTTACGTCTGTCGCCAGATCAATGGCCACGCTCCGAAGTGATCGTCAACGAAAGGGAGGTACAAGCCGAAACTAAGAAAACCGTATGTAGTGCACAAGTTTGTTCTTATGAAAGTCTACTAGAAAGGATACAAAAGTATTTTTCAAAATACACGAAGGTAATTCGTACAGTTGCATGGGTACTAAGGTATTTGTATAATGTACAACATGCAAACAACAAAAAGAAGGGAGAAATTTCATATAGTGAGTTTGAAAAGGCTGAGAAGAAAGTAATGTTATTAATTCAAAATGCAAACCAAGAATACCTAGATAAAAATGCAGGTAATATTACAAAATAAAAAGACAGCGACGGCTTAACTAGGTTAAAAACTAAACTCACGCTTTCACCCGAGTTTCCAGAAACTACACGCACACCCTATGTGTTGCCAGCTAAGGACCCAGTGGTAAAACTGCTGGTGAGACAACGCCACGAACAGTTACAGCATGTAGGTGTTGACCAGCTCATTGTAGACTTACGGGTTAGGTTCTGGATTGTAGGGATCAGACGCCTGGCTAAGTCAATAATCGCCAGCTGTGTCATTTGCAGAAGATATCGGTCGAAACCGGCCCAGGCGCCAACATCTCCGTTGCCGATAGAGCGACTGATTGGTTCTGCAGCCTTTGAGAACATCGGGGTCGATCTGGCCGGTCCGCTGGTTCTTCGCAGTGGCGAGAAATGCTGGATTGTCTTATATACATGTGCAGTGTACCGCGCAGTACATTTAGAATTAACACGCTCCTTGTCTACCGAAGCATTCCTTTTAACGTTGCGTAGATTTATAGCTCGACGAGGACGTGCGAATGTCATAATTTCAGATCAAGGTACGAATTTTCAAGGTACTAAAGCTCTCTTTACAGCTCTTGACTGGGAAGAAGTACAACGTCACTCAACTATACATCGTATTCAGTGGAAGATGAATGCGCCTACTGCGGCCTGGTGGGGTGGTTTTTGGGAGAGACTTATAGGAGTCATGAAAAACCTACTACGCAGAATAATTGGTAAGGCATGCTTAACATATGACGAGTTACAGACTATATTATGCGAGTGTGAAGCGATCATGAATGGGCGACCCTTGACATACATCAACGACGACAGCGGGGAATGTTTAGAGCCCTTAACGCCAGCGCATTTTATACAGTCTATACCTAACTCGGATGTAACTGATCTCGATATCATTGATGGTAATAACATGAATAGTCGATTACGATATTTACAAGTGATCCGAGAACAGTTCCGTCGAAGGTTTAAATCTGAATACCTAACTGTTCTAATACAAAAGGGCATGGAAAAAACACTTTTTCCTGTTGCCGAGGGTGATATCGTTTTAATAGAGACTGCAGAGAAGAGAATCAAATGGCCATTAGGATTAGTCCAAAGACTGATTCCTGGACGAGATGGAATAGAAAGAACAGCAGAGGTAAGAACTTCCATGGGCATTAAAATTAGACCAGTACAACGCCTGTATAAGTTAGAAATCTCGGGCAATGTACCAGTTCCAGCCACAAACTTAATTCCTGGCATACCAAGTGCCCCAACACCTCGTCAGAACCCAACAGGTAAAAAACAAACTCCTAGTGTAAATTCTGATGAAGAACAAGTTTCTAAACCTCCAATACAAACCTCTAGAACGGGGAGATCTCTAAAGATACCTAGCAGACTGGAGATTTATCAAAGATTTTAGGTCATGTCTCTCTCCCCATCATTTAAATCTGTTTCAGAGATTTTATGGTTCGATCAAAACTTTTGTAAGTTGTTTCTATATTATAATTTGAACTATATAATTAGAAAAAAAAAGCTTTTGTAAGTTGTTTCCTTATTATAACTGAAAATGAAACAAAATGTTATAGTATGTTAATTGGTTATAATATGTTAATATTGCTGTTGATAATAGTAAGGTAATATAAATGTGAGATGCTGTTAGTTTATAAGTCTGATAAAAAGAGATTTCATCATTTCCTGTATTATTGTCGTTGTGTCATGCTATTATAATCTAATAAATTGTAAGGTTAAAGTAAACTCTAACTAATTGTGTAAGATCCTAACTGTTTATTTTAAAATATAGCTAAATGATGTAATTTCATTAAACGTTAATTTGTGACCTAGTCAAACAAACATGTTGAATTTTGTATATCACGCCATCTAGGGGCGAGTAGAAAATGTTTGGTTTGTGTAAACGCCATCTAGCGATGAGTAGAAAATTTTCAAAACTTAAGTGATTAATAATTTCTATTTAGTATGTGTAAACGCCATCTAGTGGTGAGTAGTTAAAAAGGTTAAATACTTTTTCTTTGCGTTTGGAGGATGTTTCAAATTACTAACGAAAACATACTTGTTTTATATTTTTAATACTAGCAACAAAAAAAAGAGTTGTCGTTTCGTGTGTGAGAAAAATGTCGGTTCTGTATGCTTAGCATGGTCGTTTTGACACTCTCTCGAACTCGAGTGACAGACGTGCCATGTCTATTGTGCGAGCATGGCAGGCGGGACTCGAGGTGGCAATAGATTAGGGTCATGTCGAGCAGAAAGTAGATATTGCAATTTTTAATAAAAATGTTGTATTTTTGTCTCCATCGCCATGTTGGCGTAGAGCCAACTCGAGCCCGACCGACAAGTTGACAGTTTTGCATAGAGAAGGGCCTATCTCGGGCTTACCATGCTGCACGTACTGTGCTAATGTTATTAGCTCTAATTTTAATGGAAATACAAATACTTCATCAAGCTAATCATATCTCTCTCTTATTAAATAATCTCTCCGAAAACCTGCTAAATAAATCAAGAAAGTGGACCCCAAACCACAAAACTACCTATCCTAGACTGTGCCCGACTGTACCTACGTACTGAAAGTTCAATATCCCAGGCACTACAACGTTCGAGTGGTCCTCTCCATCCAGTGTTAGTGAAGGTGCCACTGGACACCACTAGAGCACTATAAATCATCTCATAACTTAGAGTCAAATGCCTTAGTAGTACTGAATAAACTAAAATGAAACAAATATAATTATTGTTGTAGTTTAAAATAGTTCTTTTTATTATCAACATTATTCAATGCATACAAAAAGTTAAATGCTAAGTTTAACCACTCTCCCAAATGGCTTCTACTGAAAATACCATCTGTCCCAGCTAGCGCTCTGGCGTTCTTCATCGCAGTGATTTTGTTGTAACATCATCGTTCATTTTGATCCTCCGGCTAAATCTGAAACCAAATAAATAATAATGCACTGGTGGTCGTGGTAAGGCTTGGCAGAGGCGTTTGGCATAAGCCTCCATGGGCATCCAGGAGAGCCGAACTCTCCATTGAGTTCTATCACCCGCGATGCGGATCATTCTAGTTTTTTTGCTTTGGTCATAATATCCGTCCATCCAGCGGACGGTGTACCTCGAGCTTACAAGTCTGACATGCAAGCCTACTCCATCTCAAACATGTCCCAGGCAATACAGCATCTGTGCAGTTACTTCCACTCGACACGTGTGAGTGGAGATGCCACGGGATCCATACATTACGATATTCTTACATAGAATGCATGCAAGCTGTTAATCATTGGTAGGTACCTACTAACCTGTTATCATGGGGGGACTGCTCAACTGTTCAACTCCAAATACGGTATAATTCTGGTTATCATTGGTCGGCGATAGGGTATGTCTACTGGCAGGACTGCAGATATCAGATTATGTATTAGTAGCCAGAGAAGTCCATTTCCTTTACGTCTCTTGGCTGGCCTTCTTTTCGCCTCCTACTCAACAAATCTTTCAGTTTGTCGGGAGTTAGAGCGTCTCCGAAGTTCTGTAAAAAACGTGATTTATAGGTTGTAGTTTTGAGTAATTAGTAGGCACTAGGTAAAACCGTTCATTTAATTGTATTCGAACTCACCGCACCCGCTTAACTTCGGAACTAAAAGACCTACAGACTTGAAATTTTGGATTCTAAGTATGTGATTATAGCTTACTAGATGACGAAAATTTCTGCGTTCTGGTCTTATCCAGAGGTTCTCAAATAGGGGCCTGAAAATGCGGCAAATGGTTCCAGTAAAGGATGGTACGGCAGTGATATTAAAATATGTTAAACAAATATTGTGGTGGTACGGAACCCTGAGTGTGCGAGTCTGACTCGTAGACACGACAGCACGCCAGAGGGTACACTTTTGTTGTAAAGTCGCCCGTAACGTAACCGAGTAGAATGCAAGCGTGTAAGGGTCGACCTGGCTGTCGCGTGTATGGACTATGCTGGGTTAAAAAAAATAAAGGCCTATGCATCTACGTATGAGATGATTTATTTTACCTTTGCAAATATTTTTATATGAAACTTTGAGAAGCAATAAAAGACAAAATAAAAGTAAGTGAAACCGTTAAAGCGATATAAAAATGTGCAGTGCTTACGAAAGTTTAAGTTTTAAAGCAATAAAAGGTTGTTTTATTTAATTATATTTTTTATGAGATGATTTATATAGCCTCCAGTGGTACCTTCACTCACACAAGATGGATGAATAGATGGTGTATAATAAATAAAATAAATAAATAATAAATCTTTATTCATTAAGCAATCACAAATTAAATAGGCGATGGGGCTCTGTACTAAGTCGAAACCTGTGTTACAGATACCCCGCACTTCCTCGGTACATTATTAAATATGCTTATGAATAGAACAAACGGGTATAAACATAAGTCCTATTAGCATGCTAGGAACAAAATTATCGGTGAATTGAAAATTATTTGACATATGTAAAAAGAAACATAAAAAAGTTCTAAAATAAAAATAATAAAAAAGGTTGGTGGATATTTCCGTTTATGTGTGTGGTTGTGTGTGTATAAGATGGTTTATATTTGTGTGTGTGTATGTTGGTGTGTGTGTTTGTGAGAAGCTGTGAGTTAGTGTAAGGATATATTTGACTGACGTTATCGTAGAATATTTTGTTTATACTGAGTAAATAGTTGTGAGAAGAGTTGTATGAGTTAGGTATGCTGGGTTATATTCTACTAATATGTATATTATGTATTTATGATACTTCTTCACGCCTAAACGGCTGGATGGCTTTGGATGAAATTCGGGATGGATGTGTAATTGTTTATTCACGTTAAAGCTTTTAAAATAATAGTAGCTGCTTATGAAAACGTTTATAAGACTTAGGACCTGTTTATAATAACCAATGTTAAGAATTAATGTTACTTTTTTATAGACTTTGTTGAGTATAATTTATCTCTTTTATTATTTAATAACTCAGCATGTATTTGCTTACAATAAAACTATGTTAGCAATTGAAAAATTTTAACTGTTTTTGCTCAAAATAAAACTTGGATTACTTTTTGTTTTTTCTAAAGCACTAACCCGTGCTGCGCTGTAAGGGAATAAAATCACTAGGTGCCCTAGTTAATATTATGAACAGGCGATCTAAACTTAGTCCACACACAAAACTTAGAATATACACGACACTCGTTAGACCCTGCATTACGTATGCCGCGCCAGTCTGGAGTAGCACATCCAACACCAACTATGAGAGGCTCCAGGTTGTTCAAAATAAAGCCCTAAAAATCTCTTTTAAAACTCAATTTTACACAAACCTCAAAAACTTACACAACAATATCAATTTACCTACACTCAAAAATTTTGTCCACAAGCAGTCAAAAAAAATTTATCTTGAAAAGAATCCCAATCATAGTAACATACTTATTTCGAGTATCGGAAAATCCCGCCACAATACGTTACTGTCGATACTTATCGATCATACAGATTGCCCCATCACTATTTCCTCGATGCCGGCTAGTCGCCGCCGATCGATCGATACCAGCCGCATTCCATTGCCCGATTTCTTTGCGGGACTACCCGCATTATAACATTATTATTATGCATTATTGATGTTTTCCCAATTATTAGGAAAACGCCACTGGATCACTTTTAAATAATAATATATTTAACTTTTACAAATACTCTTACTTTAAACAATTTAATTTAGTTTTATACTTCGATAATTTAAATAAAAATCGGGCAGAGTTTCACCCTTTCACTTCGAGCGTCGGAACAAGAATGCCCGTTTGGACGTTGAGCGCGCCTTTTTATACTCTGTCACGCGCACGTGCCTTCAAACGTCATTGGTTGTTTCGACGCAAATGTTTGACCAAAGTATAAATGGTTATTCTCAACTTCATTTATTGCTAATAAAATTGGAAACTACTCGTATTTAGTTCGTATATTCCGAAAATCACGACATTCGGCCATCGGACAGTGTGCAAACCTCCGGTGCACACTAATAAACTAGTAATAGCTGCAACTAGAATTTGATTAAATAGAACATATTTAACCATACACCAGTACCTATAAGTACACACTTATTATGTTAATATAATATAATGTGCAACTACTTATACCTCAAAATAATGTTAAAATCACGACATTCGGTCTTTTTATAATTCATTTTGTACACAACACTTACTATACCTTTTATTAGGTAGGTAGATTCCTTATTTATTTATTCGTATGGGCACAAAGTTATACAGAAACTGAGTTAAAAACTAAATGATGTCGCAGATATAAACATCCTACTCTCTGCGCATGTCAGTGAAATCAGTGCTTAAGGTCTATATGGATTGAATTATTTTGAATAAAGAATCATTATCGTTAAGGTTGATTGCTACTCCAGTGCCCTGGCGTCCTCCACATCAAGCACTCCTCGGCAAGTCCCTGGGCTGGGCGGACCAGACATGCGCCTCTATTATGTAAAAACTCCACTCAACCTCCGAGCGCCAAAACACCCGAAAATAGCCCTTATTGAAATGAACAATCTATCCTTTGAGATCCAAAAACCGTTATTTTTACGGTGGATATTTCAGATAATACAGGGGCTGGACCCAAGAGACTTAATACTACTTTAATGTAGATTCAAAATACCTAAAGCACTAAAATATTCATTATACACAAATGATTAATGATTATGTTTGAGCGTCGTCAAAATTGTATCGAAGATTTTATACAGGTATTTATCAATGCGAATTATTTGAGTTCAATCTAGATATTTTACTTATTTAACATGTTTCACATTTAAACCTTTGGTCTTCCAATGAAAGAATATTCCGAAGACTCGCCGTTCATTTCCTAAGCTATAGCAAATTAGTGGGGAAAAACGAATCGTCGAAGTGAAAAACCCTCTTGGCTTTACTTGACTCTACATATATACCAGTAGCTGGTAAAAACAAGTTCATGTATCATCAACGTAAACAAGGCATAACAATATAAATTGTTTAAAACGAATTCTGCTAACAGAATAATTCAGATCAACAGATTAACAGGAATGATACAACTTCTACATCGTAACTTTCATATCTACTGCGTTTATCCATACTCGGTCGGAGATCCTGAGGTATACCAAAATCAAGAAAAACTTATAGAATGCGGCGCCTCTGAAGACATTATCTAGACCAGGGCTGAGCAAAACTGAAACCCAAGGTCTGGAAGAAAAACAATGTTTGTATCGATGCAGGAGTACTACATATCTAGTTCTAACATCTGGAATAGTAGTGCCTAACTT
The DNA here is from genome assembly GCA_949319315.1 of Zelleria hepariella. Taxonomy (NCBI): domain Eukaryota; kingdom Metazoa; phylum Arthropoda; class Insecta; order Lepidoptera; family Yponomeutidae; genus Zelleria; species Zelleria hepariella. The sequence continues at coordinate 46,184 of OX439379.1, read as the reverse complement.
TAAATGATAAATGTAAAGAGAAGCCTCCAACAAGAATAAGGAGAATAAAACGAAATAAGAAACCTACTACCCCTCCTCCTCTGAACAAAGATGGAAAATATGCATTGACCATGGAAGATCATTTAGGGATATGGAAAGAGTATATTGAACAGCTTTTGCATGTCCACAGATGTAGCAACGGCTAAAATGTACCACTGATAAGGTACATATCACAAATGATGTAGTTTCCCGACCCTAATTTATGACTGCTCCTGAGCTTACTGCAAGAGTGGGAAAACCGGAGGCCCGGACGAAATAAGTAAGTAAGTAACTCTTTATTGCACAAACGAAAACATTTTACAAATAAACATTTAAAAATAACAGTACAAATGGCGGTCTTTCTTCCAGACAACCTTTGGATGGACAGGACTGAAAGCGAAAACACAGTAGCAGCAGATGCACAATAAGAAATATATGATAGGATAAGAAAACAATACCAGTTAAAATTATTAAATTATTGGAACACAGACATTTCGACAGAACTGCACAAGTACTTCTTAATTGCTATTCGAGACTTCGATACTTTTCCTTCAGAATAGGTGCACTCCACCACTAAAATCAGCACAGCAAAACATTGTAACGAGTACCGTACTATATAATTGATGACTAACATCCTGAAAATCTTCTTGAAAATTATTGTTCATGAAAAAATATACCGAAATTATCTAAAAATGGCTATGGAACACGCTGTGCGCTTTCTAGTTACCATGTGCCATGCTGCTGGGACATGGATGGATTCGCTTACATCTGTTTTATCGACTATCAAAAGGCATTTGTTCTTGCTAAACACTATGAACTAAAGCAGATCAGAGACAGGATAGGTCTCAACTCTAAGGACGATTGAACACCTGAACTGGCAACAGACAGCTAATGTACGCGTAGAGCGCGATCTTACGTACTATACGGAGATGCTACGAGAGTTTCGGCAGGATATACATTATCGCAGTTACTATTCAGCGTTTATACCGAAGAGGTATTCTCGGAACTTGCAGACTCAACCGAATAGAATGTTGTAGGCGGAAGGCTCCAATATACCGATACCATCCTACTTGCCAACTGAATGGAAAATTTGCAGCATCTGCTTAATCGTTTGGAGTCTATCAATTTCAAAAGTCAGCATTAAGAACCGCTTTTATATAGATACCTTGGATACATGGTCAACGACCAAGAAGATCATAATTTAGGAGTCCGATATCGCATCAAGCCAGGAGAGCATATTGTGTTAACATGAGCCATCTCCTTCGCAACAGAAATCTCAAACTCTCCACAAGATGCCGTTCATAACGTTGTTACAAATTTCCACTTCCCCTTAGCTTATCTTTTTCAGAATCGCCCTAGTTTGTAATATTCCAGAAATATTAATAGATTCGATGGGCTAAGGCTAAATCTTTACGACATTTTAGTATGTTGAAACAATCTTTAATTTAACTTAATTTTAAAAAATGCCATATCCGCAAAGAAATATTTTCTTATTCTAAAACTACAATAAAGGCTGAATCTTCATTTCACAATATTTTATTGAAATTGTATCGGATTGACCATATAATTGAAACTTTTGCAGTAATTACCAAAATATCTACTTTGGTGAGTAGCCAACCCTTTGTAGACTACCCAAGTACCCAAATTAACATAATATTCAGAAATTATAACTGATCATCGTGATAACTTTGGATTAATTTTCACAAAACCTTAATTTTCCTTTTTAATTTTCACCTTGACAGCTACCTATCAACCACATAATTATATGTTCGTTGTTGACCACTCATTTCTACCTACGTCATGCTATCTTTGGTTCGGAACAAATTATGTCATTCGACTACCAATTTCCAATTATTGGTATAGGTAGCGTAGTCTTTTTATGGGTTTTCGTGCAACCAGCCAAAGGTCTTTGTTAGATCCGTATCCTTGAAAGAAAAATCTACGCAGAGTACCCGTGATGCTCGGTCACACCTGACTAACAATTTCTTCAAAGTTTCAAAATAGTAAAGGCGAAAACCCCGTTATTTCAAAACAAAATCAATAGGTAATATTAATTTCCCAAAGTAACTACAACTATTATACTGTAAATTAAAAGTCGTTTCAACCGTAAAATTATGATTAAATCAGTCCAACGTAGGTATGTGGACACTGTGCCAACACTCAGCTACCTGTTTACCGACATGTTGGTTATTCTTCTAAACACATTCTACTACCATAATATCCAAAGTTACCAACCCAGCATTTGGCACAATGTTCATCATCATCATCATCAATATCATCATCATCATCATCGTGATAATCATAGTCGCTGCTTAGTAGACATGTGTAGGTAATGCTTGTAATATTACAAAAGACATATTACACAACGGTGTCATGAAATATTACACATTACACGAGAGAATAAAGCATGGCACATAGCATTTCATTACACTAGATGACATGGAACACGACACACGGCACTTCAGCACACTGTACGCACTGCAATGAAAGTGTGCCGAAATACCATGATGTCATGCTTCATGTCTGCAATGAAGAAATACCATGATGTCATGCTTCATGTCTGGTGCCATGATATAAGGTAATATCACGCGGTATGAAATGTCATGAAATATATCATGACTTCGAAGTGCACTGTTTCGCGCATGTCTACTGCTTAGTCATGATTACACATAAAAACAGGTTCCCAGAGGGCCTAGAGGACTAAATTTGAAAAAGCGACTTACCGGGTTTGCTGATGGTTCTCCGCTATCTTTCAACATTTAACCTCCTTGTCAAATCTACCTTATGTCTTCCGGCTCCGTACAAGTTGTCTCTCTCACCCTGCTGGATCATAACTCTCGTCAAAAGTCATCATGATCTGTAAAATTATCAAAAGGTCAATATCCGACTTTCAACTAAATATATAGAGGTACCCTTCTTCGAGGTAATGACACTTGGCTCGCTAACAAGAAGAATACTAGATAAGTTATGGCTGCATGGACAGATCTGTTCATCATGAGATTCAGGTGATTAATGTGATATTTAAGACATCAATCAGGATTTACTTTACTTTCATAATAGTTGGGTACTAATTTGGAATAAACTTTACTTCTCCAAGAGCTTCAGATAAAATGGGATGTAAATCAATCACACCTACATGGCTGATCGCATTATTTTTCTTTTGTCTATTGGAACACACTTACATGGTCCCAAATAATCAAGCACACCTACATGGCCGATTGCACTAGTTTCTACTTTCTCTTGGGACACACCTACATGGTCCTTTCACAATCAAGCACACCTACATGGCTGATTGGACTAGTTTCTACTTTCTCTTGGAACACACCTACATGGTCCCTCACAATCAAGCACACCTACATGGCTGATTGGAGTAGTTTCTACTTTCTCTTCGAACACACCTACATGGTCCCTCACAATCAAGCACACCTACATGGCTGATTGGACTAGTTTCTACTTTCTCTTGGAACACACCTACATGGTCCCTCACAATCAAGCACACCTACATGGCTGATTGGACTAGTTTCTACTTTATCTTGGAACACACCTACATGGTCCCTCACAATCAAGCACACCTACATGGCTGATTGGACTAGTTTCTACTTTCTCTTGGGACACACCTACATGGTCCCTCACAATCAAGCACACCTACATGGCTGATTGGACTAGTTTCTACTTTCTATTGGAACACACCTACATGGTCCCTCACAATCAAGCACACCTACATGGCTGATTGGGCTAGTTTCTACTTTCTATTGGAACACACCTACATGGTCCCAAGCAATCAAGCACACCTACATGGCTGATTGTCTGACATGGCTGATTGGAATAAAAATATAATTAGTTTCTGTAAAAAATATTCATTATGCACAAAGAGATTCTTATAAGTTTCTATAAAAAATCAAATTATTTGAACACATATGTATGGTCCCATATAATCGAGCACACCTACATGGCTAATTGTGCTAGTTTAAACTTTAATTTGAATACACCCTGCATGGTTCAAAATGGAGCATAATAATGAACCTTCATAATATTACTTTTCATCTCCCAGGCTCGGAAAGTATGCTGTTATTAGTGTCATTCGACGAGGCAACAGTAATTTTTGCGCACAACGAAATTTGGACGCGACGCTCTATGATATTAACTCATCTGTCGCTTGCAAAGAAGGAATATCACTACCCTTTAAGTTACCAAGATGTCAATTGTATAATTTTCTCGCTCTTGTGAGATGAAAAGTAGTGTTTCGCACGGATGCAACACCATCTGCGTCTAGTGTTTCCGAATACCCCACTATGCTCAGGTTTCCTTTATTTTGAACCAATTGCTATGCTCGTGGCTCAATTTTAGAAACCTTCGCTAGCCCCGTATTCAATACAAGAACCCGCCGCAGACAATAGTTTTGCATCATTGCATAATACATATATATTTTAGATTTGATGTATTGGACATGGCGTAGCTTAAATTAACACCTCAAACAAATTTCAAATTAATTGAAATGTTATAAAATTTATCGTTAAAGTATTGCCATGCCAATGAATAAAATGTTTCCAGAAAAGGAATCACAATAATTAAAAATATATATAAATCACCACTTATCTTTGTTCTGCACGTAGTCCATCCCACTTCTGATGTATGATGAAAACGCCACTGGATCACTTTTAAATAATAATATATTTAACTTTTACAAATACTCTTACTTTAAACAATTTAATTTAGTTTTATACTTCGATAATTTAAATAAAAATCGGGCAGAGTTTCACCCTTTCACTTCGAGCGTCGGAACAAGAATGCCCGTTTGGACGTTGAGCGCGCCTTTTTATACTCTGTCACGCGCACGTGCCTTCAAACGTCATTGGTTGTTTCGACGCAAATGTTTGACCAAAGTATAAATGGTTATTCTCAACTTCATTTATTGCTAATAAAATTGGAAACTACTCGTATTTAGTTCGTATATTCCGAAAATCACGACACAATCTTACTGTTAATAATATCTGCTTGTAACTATGGGTAGGTATTAAGTAGTTAAACGCAAATTTAAATATCTGCTTAGATATTATATTTTTTGCCATCCTTTAGTTCGACACTAAAGGAACAGTTAAATTGTTTCAAATACGCAGTAATGCAAACAGTGTATAAATTAATACTTTCTAGACTACCTGTATGTAAAGCCTATAATATTATTGTTTTAATTTTGCTTATATTTTCGTGCTGTAAGTATAAAAGGTGTTCCAGCCTCACAATATGTTCCCTAACCTACTGTGCTATGTTTACGACTATGTCGTAAGCAGATGATTGTAAATAACTTTATGTCAATAAACGAACATTTAAAAACAAAACAAACACTAACCCGTGCTAGTCCCCCGTCCAGTTGACGGAGACTAGTTGAAGAAATTCGCATCTTCAGTTACTTGACTCGGTAGCTCAATTGGTAGAGCGCCTGCACGGTATGCGAGAGGTTGCGTGCGGGTTCAAGTCCTGTCCCGAGTGAATTTTTTCAACTTATTATAAACTAGTTGTGCCCGCGACTTCGTATGCGTTTTTACACATTTGACATTTAATTTAAATTCGACTGTGGAGGAAAACTCAAAAGGAAGGTTTTTTTTAACCCCCGACCAAAAAAGAGGGGTGTCAAAGTCAAAGTCAAAGTCAAAAAGTTTTATTCAATATGCCATAAATAAATTATTTACATTGAACGTCAAAATTATCAAAAGTAAAAAAAGCATATAAATGAAATACTTATTACTATCTAATACTAAGTAAGTAGGTATCTAGCTACTTTTTTTTCTCCAGCTTCACTAGCTCTGATCGTTCTTGGAGAAGAAGCATGGTAAAGAAACTCCAAGGATCTCACATTATAGGTACCTAGTGCTTAAAAAATAATACATAGTTTGTATTATAGGAACGTGGGTAGGTACTACGGTGTTATAAGTTATTTATTTTGAAGCTAAAATGTCGGGGTATTTAATAGTTATTATTTCTTAACTTGCGGTAGCAGGGCTCAGAAGAAAGCAACAGAATAAAATTGAATAATAACCCTAATCTAAACAATACATTTATACATTTTATAATAAATATGTATTGTTTACATTAAGATACCAGGAAGCTTAGCATAAGAATTGCTTAGGAAGTAAAAGGGTTTATATGTATCTCCCTCGACGTAGAGTGGGATAGATAAAGTTATAAGCCCATTGATAAGGTCTTACTCATTCTCATGCTAAGCCAGCAAGCAAAGCATACGGTTAATAACTCTGTCTATCCCGCTCAACGGCAAACAATAGTTATTTGTTAATCGAGAATGCAAAATTATTGTTTGCGGCGAGTGATTGTATTGAATACCGAGCGGTGTTAAAAGACTGCCAATAAAGTGGGAGACCACATATAGTCCTCATCATAACAAACATTTTTGCCCAAGGAACTATGCCTAGGAAATCAATACTTATTACTATCTAATACTAAGTAAGTAGGTATCTAGCTACTTTTTTTTCTCCAGCTTCACTAGCTCTGATCGTTCTTGGAGAAGAAGCATGGTAAAGAAACTCCAAGGATCTCACATTATAGGTACCTAGTGCTTAAAAAATAATACATAGTTTGTATTATAGGAACGTGGGTAGGTACTACGGTGTTATAAGTTATTTATTTTGAAGCTAAAATGTCGGGGTATTTAATAGTTATTATTTCTTAACTTGCGGTAGCAGGGCTCAGAAGAAAGCAACAGAATAAAATTGAATAATAACCCTAATCTAAACAATACATTTATACATTTTATAATAAATATGTATTGTTTACATTAAGATACCAGGAAGCTTAGCATAAGAATTGCTTAGGAAGTAAAAGGGTTTATATGTATCTCCCTCGACGTAGAGTGGGATAGATAAAGTTATAAGCCCATTGATAAGGTCTTACTCATTCTCATGCTAAGCCAGCAAGCAAAGCATACGGTTAATAACTCTGTCTATCCCGCTCAACGGCAAACAATAGTTATTTGTTAATCGAGAATGCAAAATTATTGTTTGCGGCGAGTGATTGTATTGAATACCGAGCGGTGTTAAAAGACTGCCAATAAAGTGGGAGACCACATATAGTCCTCATCATAACAAACATTTTTGCCCAAGGAACTATGCCTAGGAAATCAACGGTTTCCGAGATAATGAGGTTTCAAATCGGACTTTTTTTTTCGGTTTCTTTTTTTCAGAAATGTGTTTAGTATCACGTTATTAACATATCTTCTCAAGAAGCTATATCAAAATTATGAATATTTCTTACAAAAAATGAAGTTAAAATTGTAACCCGCAATGTATTCTGAACATCGGATATCCTTGATTATGCCCAGAACCAGGACTTATCACGGTCCTAAATTTGACTGAAAACTATTCAGCGGTATTCGTGTGATGAGGTAACACACAGACAGACAGACAGACAGACATAGACCGATTTTTTTGCATTTTTGTATTCAGTCATTACTTAGTAACCCCTGCTAGTTTTTTTCTAAAAATATTCAATGTACAGAATTGACTTCGCTAGGGTTTTATAATAAGTATAGATGTTTAAAAATTGGATTACTTTGGTTTGATTATTATGATGCTGTATTTATATATTTTTGTTTCAATAAGGACCTGTTTAAGTCTGTGAAAGTTCATGAGGGACAATCAAGCTAAATCAAGCATTTATACTGGGTGTTAAAAGACCGCCAACAAAGCGGGAAACCACGTATTGTCCTCATCATAAGGAACATTTTTGCTCAAGGAACTATGCCTGGGAAATCAACAGTTTCCGAGATAATGAGGTTCAAAGACGGACTTTTCAAAATTTTTTTTTTTCAGAAATGTATTCAGTATCTTGTTTTTAACATACCTTCTCAAGAAGCCATATCAAAATTATGAATATTTCTTACAAAAAACGACGTTAACATTGCAACCCGCAATGTATTCTAAACATCGGCACTTCAAGTTTAAGTAACATAAACTTATACCTACGCTTGCGCAATATTACGTCTGTGCGTTACAAGTCCATTGCGTGAAAAATTATTTTTCAAAATTATAACCTAAAAAACCAAAATCATTTCCCAGCAATATTTTATCGAAAAAGTACTTTGTTTTGGTGTCTAGTATGCGTGGCTTTCGGGTCTGTTGGCGGTCTTTTAACACCCTGTATACCACTGAAATTACTGTTTATATTAATTTTGGACACTATTTGATATCCATGGCATTTTTTTTGATATCCATGGCCTGTCAAATTAGAAGATTTTTTTCTGATTATCCTATAAAGCCTACAGGTGTGTATCTTCGACATATTGGCTAGTTTTTAAGCCCTTTTTTCCTCTGTATTTTTGGTTTTCACCAACGATGAGAAAAAATAAAAGCCATGGATATCAACGAAGAACGCTTCTTTGAAGTATCATCCATTACATTTTAAATTAAATGCAAGGTGCGATGAGGTATTATCCACCTCCGGATATTTAGAGCGGTAGTGGCCACGGCGATATAGTGCGCGCGCGCCTGCTGCCGTAGCCCTGAGGAGAATAACGATATAGTGCGCGCGCGCCTGCTGCCGTAGCCCGGAGGAGAATAACGATATAGTGCGCGCGCGCCTGCTGCCGTAGCCCGGAGGAGAATAACGATATAGTGCGCGCGCGCCTGCTGCCGTAGCCCGGAGGAGAATAACGATATAGTGCGCGCGCGCCTGCTGCCGTAGCCCGGAGGAGAATAACGATATAGTGCGCGCGCGCCTGCTGCCGTAGCCCGGAGGAGAATAACGATATAGTGCGCGCGCGCCTGCTGCCGTAGCCCGGAGGACAATAACGATATAGTGCGCGCGCCTGCTGCCGTAGCCCGGAGGAGAATAACGATCGACAATGTCGATTAGACTTGGGTAGTTCTGGAGCGAGTCGTTCAAATGATACGCTTCCACCACTCCTGGAACTACGCTTCTCGCCCGTTACAAGCTCGCTCAAATCGTTCATAGTTCCATCCAGTTCCATCATCTCTGTCTTACCAGCGTATGGTATTATTTTCCTTTCGCCTCACTCCAGCAAGGCGGGCCCCCGGAACGAACGATTCTTACTGCTTTAAAAATATATTTTCGTCGCACTCTTGCTCAAGGTTAGCAGAACAGACAGCAAAATGCAAAAATGGAGCTTACGTCTTACAAGTAAGGCCTCATTTGATTGGCAATTTCGCATCATCATAGTTCATAGTTCCGGGTCTAGTTCCAATGTAAGGTAAGTAAGTGAAAGTAGACTTTAAGTCGGTGGTGCGTCTAAGGATAATTTTGTTTGTAGGTATTCATGTTAATGAGTAGTTCCGATTGTCTTTATAACTCGTCCGGAACGTTCGGTACGAAATAGAATATGATACATACAGGAAACAAAGGAGCCTCGGAACTAAATGGAACTAGTAAACTAAAGGAGTGAAGTAGTTCGGAGTGAAAAGTAAACATACCATTCTTTTCCCTCTCCGGACACAAAACGTGCAAGTCTAATGTCCATCCAAGATGGCCACTAGACGGCGCTGCCAGTGATTCACACCGCCGGATTCTTAGAGAAATCGATAAGTATCGGTTATGATCGGACGGTGTCAATATAAAAACAGAACGTTAAAGGTTTTGTTTCATTCTGGGCCCTTTTTTATTTTTTACTTTGCAATTTATTGAAAGTTTACCATGACCCGACAATATCAAAGAGAAAAATCCCCTGAACAGTATCTACTACCTAAAAGATTTTGGTTTACGGAACAGTTTTGGTTTTCATGAAAGTTCCATTACAGGCGTTCAGATACTGCTTTACACGAGCGAGGTAAATGCTTTTGATTTTAAAACAATATTTTTTACCCTAAATACAAACATAACAATATTCAAATATAGCGTAAAACTTGCCATTCGAGACATAGATCCTCATATCTAACAAGCTTTATGCGTAAGTTATTGACAGAAGTTTATTTTTTTATTAACGCGCAACCTTTATGTTCTGGTTATGGAAGGTTTCCCTCCGTTGCGAATTTTATCTGTGGTGTTTCGTTCGTGGCGTGGGGTGCATGTTGGTGTGTGTTGATGTGTCTGTGACTTTTACAGCTGACAGCTCCACTATTCTGTGCACACGGCTCACCACAGAGTTCACCATATTGTCAGTGTGGAGTGTGTGTTGCATTGCAATCAAATGAAAACATTTATACATGGAACCTAATAAAGATATTGAGGATTGGTTGTTAAAATATGGTATAGCATTCAATTAATAGTCTTTCTTTTCTGGTCCTTGTTTAATTTCAGTCTTAGCCTGAGCTCCATACTATCGTGCAACAACACCTTTATAACCTTTTATTATTATAACATTATGAGCTTTTTTTAAATACTAAATTATTACTATTAATTTTTTGTGTCTACTGTGACTTTGTATATTGTATTTTTTGTGATATGGAACCGTGTTTTCCGAAATTAAAGCATTTATATTATTATTATAACGTTACAATGTATCTTTGGAGGACTAAAGTGCTAATTTGAACGAGCGAGCGAAGCGAACAAAGTTCTCCGAGTCTACTTGAACAATCCGGCGTTTGTATGTTTGTATGTATGTACTCGTATGTATGAATGTATGAGTGTTCGTTCGACGATAAATTGAGTAAATGTAGTCGGATCGTCATGGAATTTGGTAGAAATTTGTTTCCAACAAGAGTCAAATCGGTTGAGGGGTTACTGAGATATGGAGTCATAGTTCGAAGTGAACCACTAGTTTATAAACCTAATTTTTAAAACGAAAAAGGTAGTTTTACCTATACATCGTTAAAGTTTTTTGCGTAGTTCTGAATGAAAACTTGTTGAAAAAATGCAAATGATTGCACTAACAAACGAGGAACATTTTGAATAAAGTGCTGGCAACATTGTTTCGGACTGAAAAAAAGCGTGAGAGCTTAATACCATGCCATAGTGTTATCTAACAATACAGTGATGCTGTCTTTTGTTTCTAGAAATCGGAGATACAGTTTTCCTGTGCAGAGGAGTGGCCTGACTTATTTACAAGAAAGCAGTTCGGTATAATCCGATTTATAGTAGTCTTCGCGCTACCAGGTAATGTAAAAGTTCTGCACCTACAGCCTTATTCAAATAGAAATTATTATTTTTTTGTCAAAAAATGTTCAGTTTAGCCACAGCTAAGCTTCGAACTAATTATAAAATGACTAGCTGTTACCCGCGACTTCGTGCGCGCTGACTAAGATAAAAAGTTGCAGCTCTATTTTTCCCCCGCTATCGACGTCAGTCAGGGGTATACCTAGCTATCAATTTTCGCCCGCGTAAAGTCAGCGCGGACGAAGGTTGAACGAAAATAAATAATAATTATACAGGGCGTCCCACGGCTATGCCACATGGAGGGAAAGTACCTTGAATATTGTAGATGGAACATTTTACTGAAAGAAGACATAATTTTAATTGAAAAAACAATTTAAACTGCATTCATAGATATCTAAATAATTACATGGTTAGACCGGGAATCGAACCCGTTACATGAGAAAAATAATTACCCTTATCATACCGATCGAAAGGCTTCATCATAAGGATATTTTTTTGCTAAACAACATAGTGTCAGAAATAAAAGGAAGACCATAAATTTTTACATTTTTAATACAACATTAATCAATTTATCAATGAAAATCACAGTGACAAAAGAATAAAAGTATGAAAATGAAACACATTTTTGAATTATTTCTTTATAATCAGCCAGTCGCATTGCGATGGATAAAATTTTACGCGTCTTTCGGCTCAGAATACGGCTCGATTTGTTGCATACTACAAGGTAAATGTTAAAATTCATGGTCTTCCTCTTATTTCTGACACTATGTTATTAAGCAAAAAATTATCCTTATCATGAAGCCTTTCGATCGGTATGATAAAACTACAGGGTAATTATTTTTCTCATGTAACGGGTTCGATTCTCGGTTCAACCATGTAATTATTTCAATATCTATGAATGCAGTTTAAATTGTTTTTTAAATTAAAATAATGTCTTCTTTCAGTAAAATGTTCCATCTACAATATTTAAGGTACTTTCCCTCCATGTGGCACAGCCGTGGGACGCCCTGTATAATAGGCTTTTTTCGGGTTTTTTTGTTGTTTATGAAGACGTCTCTAGATGGCGCTATTCATCTTACCATAGAAAATGGAGTTTAGCCAGAATAAATGTCAAAGTGTGTCCACAGACTGTCTATTGATCTGTGCCGAGGTTTTTTCACAGATAACTACCCCGCCGTGCGCTGCTTGCTCTTGTTCGTAATTTTTGTTTCACAAGTTTTGTCGTCGGGTTTGAAGGACCACTCGAAAACCAAAAGAGGTACCTATGCCAACCGAACCTACTGACCTAACCTTTGTTTTAAATCTTTTTCGACTGTCTGTCACACTTTCAGGAATACCCTGTATGTTAACAGCCTTTGTGTCGGTTTTTAGAACACCTATAAACTTCGATCAAGGATAAAACTAGATACAACATGAGAAAACTAGATAAAAACTAGATACAAAACTAGAACTCTGAAATGTGTCTCGAAAAATAGATGCCCAAATTGCCTTTGGGAGCTTATTTGCTCGTAGTCCATGCAATTAAAGTAAAACTGTACGCTAATGCAATAAGGTTGACATTCGAATATTAGACATATGGTCGAAATGATGTTTCGTATTGTTCTATTGCTGATATCATTTGTTTCTGTGGGGACAAGTTTTTTTTATTGTGATTTTATACGTAATGCGGATTCTATGGGATTAAGTTCGGTGCCTATAAAAGTAAATGGCCTAGTTTCGGGGTTATTCAGGGGTTCAAAAATCGTTATTTTTGCGCTAAACCTCTTAGTTTACGAGATATAGTAACATTCAAACCTAATGATTCGTCAATATCAGCTCGGGCTAGGCCATACTAGTTTATCCTTGAGCGTACATTATTATTAGGCCAGACTGGATTGGCCTAGGCTAAACTGGTTTCTCCATACGAACTTCGGCTATATAAGTTTGGCCTAGTAAATACCGGTTTATCCATATGAGCTTCAGCTAGACTACCTAGTTAGGCCTAGGCTATACCGGTTATTATTAGGGGTTAGGTCAAGCGGTTGGTCAGTTGATTATTTTCCATCGCAACTTAAATACTTAATACACAAAATATCACCCGACGCCACGGTACGCCACCCGACGCGCGCAGACTTATCTGGCGATCTTTTTGATTCTCTGTGATCTGGTTTGACATTTATTCTTACTTTATGACAGCGCAATCTAGAATTTTTATTATAACTAAAGGACCATGGGCACATTGGGCCCACTGACAGTTGACACTTGATGAAAAATTTTACATTGTCCGACCTCAATAAAATTCATGTCAAATGAAAGCTCTTGAAGAGTACTTTAATTTATTATATGACAGCTTAGTCAAAATCGAGCGCGAAAATGGTGTTTTGGGCATATTTGTCCCATTTTATGAAGATTGTCCGACCTCAATAAAACTCATGTCAAATGAAAGCTCTTGAAGAGTACTTCAATTTATTCTATGGCAGCTTAGTCAAAATCGAGCGCAAAAATGGTGTTTTTGGCATATTAGTCCCATTTTATGAAGATTATCGGACCTCAATAAAACCTATGTCAAATGAAAGCTCTTAAAGAGTTCTTCAATTTATTATTTGGCAGCTTAGTCAAAATCAAGCGCGAAAATGGTGTTTTGGGCATGTTTGTCCCATTTTATGAAGATTGTCCGACCTCAATAAAACTCATGTAAAATGAAAGCTCTTGAAGAGTACTTCAATTTATTCTATGGCAGCTAAGTCGAAATCGAGCGCGAAAGTGGTGTTTCGGGGCATATTGGGCCCACTGACAGTTGACATTTTACATTGTCCGACCTCAATAAACTTTATGTCAAATGAAAGCTCTTGAAGAGTACCTACTTTAATGTATTCTTTGGCAGCTTAGTCAAAAACGACCGCAAAAATGTTGTTTTAGGCATATTTGTCCCATTTTATGAAGATTGTCCGACCTCAATAAAACTCATGTCAAATGAAAGCTCTTGAAGCGTACTTCATTTTATGAAGATTCCGACCTCCGATCCGACCTCAATAAACTTCATGTCAAAATGAACCAAAATCATTTCCCAGCAATAATTTATCGAAAAAGTACTTTGTTTTGGTGTCTAGTATGCGTGGCTTTCGGGTCTGTTGGCGGTCTTTTAACACCCTGTTTATTATATATAACTTAGCATGTAAATTAATACATCATATTCTTTTATCGTGAAAAAAGCCACTGTACGATTCAGACTGAAATACGTGACGCCACCATTAGAGGCAAAGGCGCAATCGCTTGGATTAATAAACAAAAAATCCGACTGCGAAAAAAAATTAAAACAAAAAAATGCTTTAAATAACAAAGAAAACCTCGGCCATTTTTGTTTTTTTAATCTTTTGATATACTTACACAGTATCACTCGCACAATACGGAATACTTGGCAAGCTCAAATCCATCAAGTCGTTTAGGCTACAGAGCGAAATATACATAGTACATACATAGATAAATACAAACATACATACCTACACTCGAAAAACATAACCCTCCTTCTGGGTCAGTCGGATAAAAAAAAAACGTGGAATGGAAGGCCAACTAAAGCGCAAGCTGCATTAATAATCCTATAATGGTTTATTTTTATTTTGATTAGGTAATCTATCTACTATATTAATATGACTGTACGTAAAATGATGATATTTCAAAGTACTTACACGATATTTTTTTTTAATTTTATTTCCCTTCTACTGAAGGGTATTTTAGTGGCCATAACGTATTATTTGATTACAATTTTAGTTAAATTTTGACGATCAATTAATGTAGGTCGAGTTAAATTTTGAACGTACTGAGTTATAAAATTAGAAGCTAATTGGAATACTTTTTTGGTGTCATATATTAGTATTTTAGAAGTTTATTGCTTGAATGCATATTACAAATTTAGATGCTAAAAAATAACCACCGAGCTGAATTGTATTTATAGTGTCTCACATAGAAGATATCTAGTGGCTAAGATAGTATTATTTAGACGCACGTTGATTGTAACTGACTTATTAATTTAGAAGGCAATATATATTTTTAGAGGCGTATAATGCTATTAAAAAGAAGTCGGTTTAATTACAACCCGTTTTAATCACTTTTATTCTGAAATTGTGTACATAAATTTTATTATAAGACAGAAACACAAAATATACCTAAAAACATTTGGGTTGTAATTAAATAGACTTCTTTTTAATAGCATTATACGCCTCTAAAAATCTTTATATCTAAATAATACTATTTTAGCCTCTAGATAACTTGTATGACATAAGACACTTTAAATACAACTCCGCATCGTGGTTATTTTTTGGCATCTAAATTTGTAATATGCACTCAAGCAGTAAACTTCTAAAATATTAATATATGACACCAAAAATGTTATTCAATGAGTTTCTAATTGTATAACTCAGTACCTACTCAGTGCGTTTAAAATGTATCTCGACCTACATTGATCGTCAAAATTTACCTAAAATTGTTATCAAATAGTAAATTATGGCCACTAAAATACCCTGGAACTATTGAGGGAAAACAAATAAAAATACTTTTTTTTTAAATCACTTCGTGTACTTTGAAATACCATCATTTTACGTATAGTAATTAAAATAAAGATACTGCCGTCATAAGAAAAAAAGACGCAACTGACATTTTTGCCAAAATTAAGTTACATACATATTCGGAACGAGGAAAAAAGGCGCACCTGCCTGTATTTTTTTTATTTCGATAGGAGCATTTTTCTGGAAGAAGATTGTGTAAAAAAACGCAACTGATACGTAGTCACAAATACACGCGACTACTTGTCAGTGCGTGAATCGAATGGCGCTCTCTGATTGGTGCAAATGGCTGGTCGCTATCGAGTCCTAAATCGTATAGTGGCTTTTTTCACAATAAAAGAATAATAATATGATGTATTAATTTACATGCTAAGTTATAATATATGAGACTGTCTATTGAAGCTTGAATTATATTTTTTGAGGAGCTTATGTTGAAGCTGTAAAACGTATCCCACCAAAAACATTCTGTAAAAACTAGCCAGGTCTCGATGGATCTGCTTGTTTATCTCTAAAAAAGTAATGAAATCTAGACAAAGTCGTGCCAAGTCTAAGGTTCCTTACTGCGATTTCTTTATTATTATAGTTAATGTTGTGAGACTTGGCCGTTGAAGGGTACACAAGCGGTTCTTGCGACAGATTGGTGCAATGGTGTCATGGAGCACATGGTTTTGTACCCGTGTGTAGCCTTCAACAGCCAAGTCTCACAACATTAACTATAATAATAAAGAAATCGCAGTAAGGAACCTTAGACTTGGCACGACTTTGTCTAGATTTCATTACTTTTTTAGAGATAAACAAGCAGATCCATCGAGACCTGGCTAGTTTTTACAGAATGTTTTTGGTGGGATTTCACTTCTTTTTGTAGGAACGAGGGCATATTGATTAATTTTATTAGATTTTCTTATTTGACACAGTTTTTAAATTTGTGTAACGTTGGAGTAGAATAAAGTTAATCATCCGACTATTTCTTGTTGAACGAGCGAGTGAAGCGAGCGAAGTCCTCCGAGTCTGCTGGAACAATCCGGCGTTTGTTTGTATGTATGTTTGTATGTATGAATGTTTGTTCGACGATAACTTGAGTAAATTTGTTCGGATCGTTATGAAATTTGATAAGCAGGTAAACTAAATTAAAAGAATTTTTAAATTTGAACATGAGCCAAATCGGTCGATGGGTTGCCGAGATATGGGGTTGTATAGTTTAAATGCAAAGCGCGCGCGCGCCTGCGCGAATGGCGTAAGCAAAGTTATACATCTGTAACTGAGGTCGCGAGTTCATAGTTCGGAGCGAACCACTAGTGGGACGCTATAGGCTAGATTAAATGAAGATGTGTCCCACTACGCTGGATTTTTGCAATGACAGTCGATTTTTTTATGTACCAATAGTAGAAGGGGCATTACCATTATATCTCTAATAAAGCTGATACCAGCTGAGGGTTCTTCATCAGATACTCCAGACCTTAGATTTTTGACATCAAATGAAGCGGCCCACCAAGTTGAATATTTTTTGTAAGGGCGGTATATGTCGATCTATAATAGTTTGGTTGGGCTCTTGTGTTTTCTAATCAGGGTCACCAGGTACTCCAGATCTTCGATTATCCTAGTTTTTATAAGTTTCCCTTTATGTGCCCATTAAACCCTAACTCTGTACCAAATTTCAGCTCTCTGAGTTTATGGGAAGTACTAGTTCTATTAGGGCTCTTGTGTTTTATAATCAGGGTCACCAGGTACTCCAGATCTTCGATTATCCTAGTTTTTATAGTTGTCCCTTTATGTGCCTATTAAACCCTAACTCTGTACCAAATTTCAGCTCTCTGAGTTTATGGGAAGTACTAGTTCTATTAGGGCTCTTGTGTTTTCTAATCAGGGTCACCAGGTACTTCAGATCTTCGATTATCCTAGTTTTTATAGTTTCCCCTTTATGTGCCCATTAAACCCTAACTCTGTACCAAATTTCAGCTCTCTGAGTTTATGGGAAGTACTAGTTCTATTAGGGCTCTTGTGTTTTCTAATCAGGGTCACCAGGTACTCCAGATCTTCGATTATCCTAGTTTTTATAGTTTTCCCTTTATGAGGCCATTCAACCCTAACTCTGTACCAAATTTCAGCTCTCTGAGTTTATGGGAAGTACTAGTTCTATTATGATGATCATGAGTGAGTGAGTGAGTGAGTGAGTGAGTGAGTGAGTGAGTGTGTGTCATAAATGCGAAACTTTGCTTTCGCTTAACTTCGGAACTAAATGACCTACAGACTTGAAATTTTGGATTTTAAGTATGTGATTATAGCTTACTAGATGACGAAAATTTCTGCGTTCTGGTCTTATCCAGAGGTTCTCAAATAGGGGCCTGAAAATGCGGCGAAATGGTTCCAGTAAAGGATGGTACGGCAGTGTTTGCTTCGCGCTCGACCTGGCGGGGGCACTGCCGTGCCCCCAGATAATGGTAATGGGTTGTAAAATCCGTGGCCGAGTTAGTAAATCAGGTTGCAATAGATAAATCAGTGGACAAGTTAAAATACGAGTACCTAATTGTTGAACTTTACTTGACGCTTTCTTTGGAATATTTAGTTGGCGATGTAAAAAAGACGAATTAGTTTATTAGAAGCTATATTATTTTCCCGTGGCTTACTTATAAAATGAAAAGTTTGATCGTGGCCAAAAAAAACTAGGTATGTGGCTTGAATTTCCCATAAAATTTATATTGCGACTTACGAACGACAGATTGAGATGACTTGTTTTTCAATGAGATTGCCTGCTTTTTAAAACACCGATCACATTTAGGTATAAGAGCTTACATTTAACTAGATCTAGGAAGTACTAAATAATTTCTTATTTTTGTTACAGCGTCAATAATGTTGGTTGCCTACAGCTCGATCAGCCAGACACTGTGCACGTCTCAGTCAAACTTCGCCACCAATCAACAGGTAAGATTCTTCTTCAACATTTATTTGTCCACTGAATAATTATATAGTCGTAATCAATGACATTCCAAATGTCATCACAGTAACAATGACATTCCAATCAGTAATGCCTCTTTATGTTTCTTCCATCTAAGCCATTCTGCGGCTATTGTGGTCCAGGGGCCTTAGCCTGTAACGAAATGATGCCATAATGGACTCAAAGTTCACGGCTTCAATTACGATTTATTAATGCGGTCGGTCCTTTTAATTATTGTATTCGAAACGGGTTGAATCGCGATTTGTTTTTAGGCAAATTAATTACCTTATTTATCCCGACGTTTCGGCCGCGTTACAGCTGCCGTGGTCGCGGGTAGACTGGAGCGGAGAGTGTTTTAATTATTGTGGTGACAGTTGGGAAACTAGACAAGTTTTGGGATGGAAACGTTGCTTTTTTAAAAAGCATAAATAAGACAAAACTAAAGCTAACTTAAAACTAGTGAATGAGACGACCACCCGATGTGAGAGTTGAAGCTCGATTCATTTATTGTAACAAAGGCAAGTCCATGGTTGGTTGTACAGAGTGGGGATAGACAAAACATCCGTTTCGGAGAACTTATTACATTGTAGCAATAGGTGCTGACGTTGCGTTGACTGTCAGCACTTTGGAGAATATAACTCCTCCCTCCTTAAGAGCTGAATCACCTGATGAACAGTTTTGCTGGTGATCAGTGTGATTTGGCAATTGATGATCACCTGGTGAACAATTTTGGTGGTGATCAGTGCTACTTGGCAAACATTTTTGAATTAATTCTTTCTTAAAGTAAGTTAATATTAAACACAAAATAATTAAAAACAGAAGTACATATAGGACAATGGTAGCGAGACTTATTCTATGCACATACACTACACTTTGGTTATCACTTTCACTGAAGGGGTCCTTCTGGCGTAACACTTGGGACAGGTAGTTCAACTCGTCCAGGTTGACATCTTCCATGTTGACTGCAGGTAAGCTGGAACTGCTGGAACTGCTGTTGTCACGCTTCAGGTCAGGTAAGACGATGGTTGGGACCTTCATGTAGCTCATGGTTTCTACAAAGGATCGACCACGGTGTAGTTGGATGTCATCTATGTGTACGTCACAGGGCTCGTCTATAGTTAGTATGTAGGTGCCAGTTATAGTTTCTCTTGTGACGTCATTGTTACATTTACGCGTAAGTATAGCTCTCTTGCGCGTGTACAGTATCCAACTATTTGACCCAAACTGTTGTACTTTGGTGTCCTCGATGCGCACGGTAACCTGGTGGCAACGGTCAGGGTTGGCGTCAAACCTCATGAGCTGTTCTATGCAGGTCTCCTTGGGGTAGACGACTCGGTCTTCATCGGTGCACAGGAACTGGTCTTCAGCGACGCGCCTGCACTGCCTTGCGATCGGTAAGTAAGCGGAACCTTTTGCCAATAGGTAGGGGTATTTAGGGATGATTATAAGGGTTTGGTTTTCAGGTTCACAAAATATAGGTAGGGGATAGAGCTTAAAATAATTATAAGTATTATTACTAATTAATGGTACTTCCAAAATAAATGTTATCTCACTACCTTTCATATAAGATTTTACAGTAATAGTGTTTTCCAATTTGATTAAATTAATTGAATTTACCTTATACATTAGGTTTTCAGTTTCAGATATTAATTCAAGGTGATTTAGTAATTCTGTGGAATTAACAATTGATTGGTGTAATACAGATACTTTACTGAAGGCTAGTGCCGTCTCAATCTCATTCAACTTAATGTAAATAGTACGAAAATTACTTATAAATAGGTTATACAATCCTAACACATATGTAGAGTATATAGCGTTATTTTCTTTAGTGGCTAAAACAGTTATCATTTTCTCGACTCTTTTGAGCCTTTCGTCTAATAGCTTTGAGTTGTGGTTAAGAGCACTTGTACTGTTTAAGAAGCTATCCAAGACTTTGGTGACCAGGGTTAGCTTGTTAGCCATGCTAGTCTGCTGGGATTTCATACTAGAGATCAGGGTGTCATATCTGATGGCATCGCTGTGGTCTAAATTGCCTGTGATGAGCTTCACTATGGAACCTAGGGGATCTAAGAGTCCTCGTTTGAAACGTTTTGTGGGAACCAGTTGTTGAAACTTATAAGAGGTTATGTTGCATAAATACTCTACTTGTGCCTTTAATCCTACAAATTCGTAAGCATAAGGCTTATCGACATTAATGAGTCTATCATACTCCTTATATTTTAAAATGTTAAAAGCTAAATCTCGGTCTAAGCCGCTTAAATCTAAGATCTTAATGATCGTCCACTTATCTTGCTGCACACAAGCTTGGCCTTCTTTCACTGGGAGAATACCAGGATTTCGGTCAATCTTTTGCAGATGAAGGGCCAGGCTGAGGCTCGTTGTGGCCATCATGAGCCAACACCACCTGTGGAGGGCGTTTGATGTTTTTAACAGGGACCTTCGACGGTCTTGTGCCTATCTTTACAGGAACAACATTTCTTTCGACCTCGCCCGTTACTACGGCCTTGTGATAGCGGGGCTTGTCTTTGCTTTTACGCGTGTTAACGACTTTAGCGAAAAGTGAGGTTCCTTCGGGGAAACTTCTGTCGGTTTCACCACCTTTCTTTTCCCTAACTTTCACTTTTTGCTCTAAAAGCTTTTGTGCCAGATGGCTATACAAATGCCGTGTTCGCTTGGCATGGTCCTTTAGGAGTTGTTGGGTGTACTGTCTTTCAAACTCTACATCGAAGACTTTACCGGAGTCTGTATGGCCAAATACTACTTCAAAAGGTGTTAAATTGGTAGATGTATGTATGGTGTGATTGTAGGCCATTACGGAATACGTCATTATGGACGCTGCGTCCGTACATTTCTGTTCATACTTCGCAAGTCTGTAGATCTCAATTAATGTAGAGTGAAACCTTTCAACAATGCCCATTGAGTTGGGGTTGTTCGGGGTGCCTATGTGCAACTGAATTTTGTACATATTCATGAGTTCTTTCATGAGGTCATTGTTGAATTCCGAGCCAGGGTCACAGCTGATTTTCTTGGGGGTTCCGTAAAAGGAAAAGTATTTTATTAAGGCTCTCGAGACTTCAGGGGTAGATCTGTTACTTAGTTCAAAAGCCTGCCCTAGTTTGCTGAAGGCGTCCACTAGGGTTAGATAGGATTTACCTTCCATTGAAAATAGGTCTATAAACACTTCTTGGAATGGGGCATCTTGTGTCTGTGTAAGCTGTAACATTGGTTTAATTGGGTGTCTTTCATACTTCATTCTTTTACATGCTTCACATCCATTTAATACTGCTGAAACTGTGTCTTGCAGGTTGTGCCAGAAATAGTTTCTGCGTATTCTCATAGCAGTTTCTCTAATACCTCTGTGACAGGTTTTTCCTATGTGATGTTTCAGTATTATGGCTCGTTGTTCTTCTTCGTCCTCTATGAACATTACTCTTTCAGTACACTCGTAGAACTCAACTGTATTTTGTTTAAACAGGTTAATAATGATGTTCGAAAACTGTTTCCTATGTTCTTCACATTCAAACCAGATGAAATACTTTGTCTTGTTTTTAACATACTCTTTCAAGAATTGTTTTATGAGTTCTTCGTTGTCTTTGGGTAGGAAAATCTGAAGTACTTTTTGTTTTGCTCGCGACAAGTCTTGTACTTGTAGTTCGTTTTTAAACCAGAGGTGTACTAAAACTTGGTTTGGTTTAGTATCGACTGCTTCGTTTAGTATGGGAATACCTAAGGATTCTAGGTCTCTAGCTGAATGGATAGTGTTGTTGCTAGAAGTTAGTGATGGTACAGGGTACTGCTTCTCGCCGTCGTTCTTCGAGGATAACGAATCAGTTATAGTTATTGGTGAACTTACCGATGCTGTTCTGTCATCATCTGATATCGATATCGTGGAAGAAGACTTACTTCTTTTTCTGTTTCCTGCTAGATCTTGAATCTGCTTCGTGACTTGTCCCAGGTAAGACTTCAGGGCTTGTTCCTTCTTGTCTACATTTACCTTCATCGAGATGTCTTCATCGCCTGTTGCGTTAACCTTTATGCGGGACAAGGCGTCTGCGTTTGTGTTCTGCTTACCATTTTTATAGACTATATCGAAGTCGTAGTCTTGGAGACGTAGTCGCCAGCGGGTCAGCTTGCTGCTCGGGTCCTTGAGTGAGTGTAACCACGCTAGGGGACGGTGATCGGTGTAAATGGTAAACTTACGTCCATACAGATAAGGTCTGAAGTGTTTCGTTGCCCATACGATGGCTAGTAACTCTCGTTCTATGGTGCTGTATTTTGACTCTGTATCCGAGAGGGATCTACTTGCGTACGCTATTGGCTTGTCACTTCCGACTGGGCCTTGGGACAATACGGCGCCTAGAGCTGATGCTGAAGCGTCCGTGGTGAGGATGTAGGGTTTGTCATTATCAGGGTATTGCAGCAAAGGAGCATTTGTAAGGAGCTCCTTACACTTGTTGAATGCGTCGATGTACTCTTTATTTATGACGATTTTATTGCGTTTCTTTAGACAGTTAGTTAGGGGTTTTGTTATTTTTGCAAAGTCTTTGATGAATTTGCGATAATAACCAATCAGTCCTAAAAAGCTTTTAATTTCGGTAGTTGTCTTCGGAATTGGGTAATTTAGAATAGCATTTATTTTGTCTTCATTTGGCATAAGGCCATATGGGGTGATGGTGTGTCCTAAATATAACACTTCCTTTTTTAAGAACTCGGTTTTGTCGAGTTGGACTTTTAAGTTTGTGGCTCTAAGTCTGTCAAACACGGTTTTGAGTTGTTGGACGTGATCGTCAAGACTTTTAGAGAATACAATAATATCGTCTAAATATACCATGCAATGTATTCCTTGTAGACCACGTAATACATTGTCCATGGTTCTTTGGAAAGTGGCAGGTGCTGTCTTTAACCCGAAGGGCATCCTGCTAAATTCATAGTCATTAGTTAATAAAGGCAAGTTGAGAGACTGGTATACAGAGAAGATTGAGATGTTGCAATTCTTACATTTAAGGTTAATACCTGTCAATTCGAGATTTGTTGTTAATGGTTTAGCTGCAACTGAATGTGTTAGATCATTTTTTACTAGTAATGCGACTCCTTGCCCTCTCCCGCTCGGGTGTTTATCAGCTCTATGACAAGTGTACCCAGGAAAGTTAAGGTTTAAGCGTTGAGTTAGCTTAGTTTCATTTATAGCAACAATATCGACCGACAAATCACTCACCAAACCTAGGAGCTCAGTCTGCTTACCGCTAACGCCGTCAGCGTTCCAATGGAGTACTCGTAATTCAGATGCATTAGACATACTGGTCTAGGTGGGTTAGGATCAGCACTACCTTATCTAGCATTGTCTTGCATTCACCAAATTGACTCTTAAGGTCCCTTATCTTAGTTAATATTTCTATCATCTCCTTGGTGGTAGGATCTTGATCTTGATGATTTTTGTACTGCGCTGGTGGGGGTCCGTCTGCTTGAGCATGGTTGGTTGAGTTCATCCATGTCTTGCCGTATGTAGTTTGACCAGGTTGGGGGCGGGTATTTTTATTCTTGATCGCAGGAAACTGTGTTTGTGACTGCATATCAGGAATTTTCGTCTGTTTCTGGATAGTAGGTCTTGGATCAGCACGTCTTTCGTTTATCCTGTTGAGGTATTTTTGGCGTTCCGTGCATTTTACGAAATTTGCTGGATGCTCTTCTTGGCAATTACAACAGCGAGCAGGGTTGCTTCGGTCTTTTTTGTCTTTTTTGTATCGTGTGTACTTTATTAATTGTGTACTTTAATTATTTCTGTTTTAGATCCTCAAGATGTACCACCTCCAAATAGTAAAGAGGCCCAACAAGGGTCAAATGACAAAAATCAAAGATATCACAGCCACAGGAGAGAGACGGTAAGTAATTAAGTTACAAATACTTCGGAGTTAAAACATAAACCATGTCAAAGTAAAGTTATGCATCTTGGGGCAGATTATTTACATAATTTTATTGTGTGTACTTCATTAAATTGTTATTTATGTTTTAGTTCCTCAAGATGACCACCGTCAACTAGTAAATAATCCCAACAAGGATCAAGTGACGAAACATTAAGATATCACAGCCACAGCAGAGAGATAGTAAGTAAATATGTTACAAATCTCCCCTGTACTTCACAGTTAAAATCTAAATCATGTCAAAGTAAAGTTATGCATCTTAGGGCAGTTTATTTACATAATTTTATTGTGTGTACTTCAATAAATTGTTATTTCTGTTTTAGTTCCTCAAGACGGACCACCCTCAAGAAGAGAGGCCCAACAAGGAGCCAATGAAAAAACATTAAGGCCCGTTTTCTGAATTGAGAATTTTACTAAGCAAATACTTAAGTATCGTTCTGGCACGCTCTTTAGCGAGTAATCTGCAGAGACAGGACGATACTTATGTATTTGCTTAGTGGATTTCTCAATTCAGAAACTGGGCCTAAGGCCATAAGAGCAAATTAAGATATTTTTTTACCAGACCCATTTGTTGAGCGTTTTTATTAATTAATTTGTTTATGTACACACACAAAATATCAATAAATAAAGAAATATATTAAAATCATTTGTCACGGTAATTTGTCTGGTTTTTTATTCAAAACTTACCTACTTCCACGGCGCCCGCCCTAGGCTATTATCGATATCGGTATTAAATTATTCACATCACTAGTTCGATATTATTTTCTACTATAGGAGCTACCTCACTATGCTACCATACATTTTGACAGTTCTTTTTTTTTATTAATCTGCAAGTTGGTTCCCGTTTGTAACCGTTAGGTTATAACGCTTTGTTCTAAGTTCCGTCTCTTAGACGTAGTATTATATTCTCTTTGGCGTAGCGCAGCTCAAGACCTTCACAGCGTGGTCAGCATTGCAGCCCTTGATGGACAAGCTGGAATGAAGGCCGAGACCGAAGGTCGAGGTCTTTATAGCGCGGACAGCAAGGGCTGCAATGATGACCAAGCTTGAGGGCCGAGAGCGTAGCTAGGCTAAGCTCGAGGCAATCATAGCGTGGCCAGCAGCGCACTCATTGCAGACCAAGGCTTGTATAGTGCTTTACTCAAACAATGCGAGTAATTTAAATAGAACCAGCTTACCTTTTGTCTTAGTTTACTTTCTGTTGATTTTCCATTCCGCAAACTTTTCGTAGATAAAATTGTATTTTTCCTTTGACTTCGGTGGCAATAGGTACCTTTAAATATCTTATTTCGCTTCCTTTTTATGTTCGGCGTTGTAAAACACATTGAATCGGAGTATTCGTTGCTTGAAGAGTTCACTTTTATTTACAACAAAAACAGCACGCACAGAAAAAATCACTTCGAACAACGCGCGAAGCGGCAAAAACGATATGGCCACGCTTTTTTTTCTATGCAATTTGTAGACTGCCAGCACCCAAACAGCCAAATTCTAAATAAATACTTTTTGTGCCAGACTTTTGAGTTCTATTTTTGAAACAAAACTCGACATTAATTGATTTTCATACAGTTTTTCTGGCCGCAAAACACGACATTAATGAAATTCCATACAACTTTTCTGGCGCCTAATCAAAGTAGCCCGCAAGTCCTCCTTTGCTCAAAGAAGGTTGTCGAATTAATGACCACATTACGAGCTTTTTTAGTAAAGGTGATATTTTGGTTCCATTGTAACAATTTAATAAAACATTACATTTTTGCAATGGATGGCTAGCTTTAAAATATGCCTTATACATTTCTACCGGCAACACGGAAACAGCGCTGCCACTGTCAACTTCGCACAAAACCCGTTTGTTATACATCGTAACGATCTGCTGCATCGGCTCGCCGTGAGTTGTTTTGATTGAAAATAAGTCATAAATACCGTCCAAAATATCATCCTCATCGTCATCCGCAGCCAAAAAATTGTTGCACTTTATGTTCACTTTGCACATTCGCCGCAAATGACCCTTTTGGTTGCACTTTTTGCATCTGAGGAGCGCCACGGGTCGCCACGGGCCTTCGATTGTCACCGTCGCCTTTGCTGCCTTGCGCGCCACTTGCACGCATTGCAAACACATTCTGAGACGACGCCGCCATTGACCGTGTGCTGCCCAACGCTTGTCGAGCACAGCGCACCTTTTGTGCCAACTCCAAAGCCTAAATGTCAGGCTTTCGATGCTCTCGGCAAATAACTTTTCCTTTTCCTTCGTACTCTCGAGTCCGAGAACAAAACGGTCTCGCATAGCCGATTCGAGTTCAGTTTTGAACCCACAATACTTTTTGAGGCTCCTTACCCGCGCCGCCCACTCCGCCAAGTCTTCGTTCGGACGCTGCTCAGCCTTATAAAACTGATATCTCTCAGCGAACGTACTTCTTTTAGGTTGGAAATGGTCACTCAATTTTTGTTTGATCGATGTAAAGGTTACATTATCCAGTTCTAGGGGAAAAATTAAGTCTCGCACGACGCGGTAAGTGTCCTCCACCAGCGATGACAGTAGCACAGCTCGCCTCTTTACTCCAGCTTTATCCGTATCATCATTGATATCGTTTGCCGTAAAGTTTTGAGTAAGACGACTGTTGAAAATACTCCACTCGTTCACGCGGTGGTCGAACTTGAGACCGGCACCGATAACTGTATTTGACATTTTGTTTTTGTGTCAACTCCACTTTTTTATGTTTATTACTTTATAAAACGCGTGTTTACGTTCCCTCGTCGCCAATTGTGGTGTTTAGGGGTTGATATCACAATAAAACCCGGGGGTTGCTCCGTATAGCTCTTTATTCGGTAACCGACTGACAAACGTCATTTGTGGTGAAACTACCTTACATCTTAAATACTACAGTGGGATGGAATGATGATAAACAACAGTACCTACGTGCATATCTAAAGACTATACTCAAAGTTATCAATTATCCTTCCTTGGCTGAACCTTCAAGCCTTCAAGCAATAATACCTACAATCCTGAAGCTCGACTACTCTGCATGGTACTTAAAAATAGCATGCAAAATTAAACAATAAAACAATTTTAAAAGAGTAAGCGACATCTCAAACAAAATATTTTCGGACACTTTGTCAAAAACAAAAAATAAATACATACAAACGCCGCCGGATCGTTCAAGTAGACTCGGAGAACTTCTTTCGCTTCGCTCGCTCGTTCAATTAGAGCGAGAGGTCGAGTGTTTTGAAGTTTATCTTAGATGTTTTTTTATATAACATGCATGCGACAACCACACGTTAAAGGAAAGGTGAAAGTAGCAAAAAAGAGAACTGAAGTAAATGCTAACGCTAGCGCCATCTAGAGAGTTATGTTATGTTAAACCCTTTGAGAGCCTGTGCGCTGGCCTGCAGGCTTGGTTACCGGTCGCTTCGAGCAAACCACCACGTAGTATTTCTAGGAACAATTTATAGATGGCGTTATACCAGTGGTTCGGCCCGAACTATGAACTCGCGACCCCATATCTCAGCAACCTCTCAACTGTTTTAATTAATATTTCAATTTAAAAATTATCTTTGCCTCTTTTACCTGCCTACCAAATTACATGACGATCCGACTTGGCACATTGATTGGGACCCCTGAGATTAACTACAGCGTCAATTTCATAAATACAGATGAAATGGTTATTGAGATATTAATGTCAAAAATCGTCATTTTTAACATTTACATAACTAGTGGTTCGCCCCGAACTGTGAACTCGCGACCCCATATAAACTTAACAACCCCATATCTCTGCAACCCCTCGACTGATTTGGTTCATGTTCGAATTTAAAACAATCTTTTAATGTCATTTACCCGCCTACCGAAGTTCATGATGATCCGACCAAATTTACTCAAGTTATCGTCGAACAAACATACTTACAAACATACAATGACATACATACATACAAACATACAAACGCCGGATTGTCCAGTAGATTCGGAGAACTTCGCTCGCTTCGCTCGCTCGTTCAATAATTATCGAAGAGTATTCTTACTATTATCATACTAGTGGTTCGCCCCGAACTATGAACTCGCGACCCCAGTTACATATGACGTGTAACTTTGCTTAAGCCATTCGCGCAGGCGCGCGCGCGCTTTGCATATAAACTGTAAAACCCTATATCTCGTCAATCCTTCGATCAAGGATAAAACTAGATACAACATAGAACTCTGAAATGTGTCTGGAAAAACAGATGTCCAAATTGCCTTTGGGAGCTTATTTGCTCGTAGTCTATGCAATTAAAGTAAAACTGTACGCTAATAAGGGATTTTCTGACAGCTAAAAAAAATAAAAAAATAGTTCGAAAAGCTGTGACAGATGGCGTTGATACGACATGTTTTCTATCACAAAGTAAATTAGTGCTTAATACAGCGAAAATATTTCTTCACTTCATTGCTCTGTGACTTCATCTTTCATCGTTGTAGCTGTCATTCCATTTTACAGTACATGAAAAAGTGCACGACTTTGTTAATGTTCTTGTATGAGTGAATGGTAAATCCGAAAACACTTCATTTTGCTCCACAACTAATACCTAAATGTGTTTGGACGTATACGAAGGCCAACGAGCGCGAACTGGCATACAAAAAATAACATGTCTCGTCAGTGACATCTAGTTACAAATTTGGAACTACAACTTATGAGCTGTCAGAAAATCCCTAATTGAACGAGCGAGCGAAGCGAGCGAAGTTCTCCGAGTCTACTGGAACAATCCGGCGTTTGTATGTATGTATGTATGTATGTATGTTTGTATGTTTGTATGTTTGTATGTTTGTATGTATGAATGTTCGTTCGACGATAACTTGAGTAATTTTTGTCGGATCGTCATGAAATTTGGTAGGCAAGTAAATGAAATTAAAAGAATTTTTAAGTTCGAACATGAGCCAGTCGGTCGAGGGGTTGCCGAGATATGGGGTTGTTAAGTTTATATGGGATGAGAGAGGGCGCCACTGCTGCCTCTCAGTAACAATAAAATAGTGCTAAACAGTGATTTTAAAAGTGATAAAAACGTAAATCTAATCAGTAAACAGTGAAAGCAGTGATAAAAACTAACAAAAGTGAACTATAAATACAAATTCTGTTTGGAAACAATATTGTGGATATCGGACGTAAAACTCAGTGGAAACAATAAAAATAAACTTTTACGGATCGCGAAATAATCCGTAACAAGAACTCTATTTTAATCCAATAAATCCAAAAATTTTGCTAATTGCTAAGGTCCAAAGTACACCAGATTAGAAAATACAAAACAGCGCCATCTATTTAAAAAAAAAATGTTATTCTACTTCCTAACAGAGGGCGTGACAAATCATTTTTTATCAGAGCCATCTAGTGTTCAAAATTATAAACCAAAAAGTCCTTATGCTCAACAATAGAGGTCGCTTTACTTCAAAACTACAAGAGAGTCCTATACAAAACTTAAAATGGAAGAAATACTAGATAAACTACAAAAAATCCAAAATGATCTAGAGGCACAAAAACTTG
Organism: Zelleria hepariella; assembly: GCA_949319315.1. Taxonomy (NCBI): domain Eukaryota; kingdom Metazoa; phylum Arthropoda; class Insecta; order Lepidoptera; family Yponomeutidae; genus Zelleria; species Zelleria hepariella. The sequence continues at coordinate 16,228 of OX439379.1, read as the reverse complement.
AAATAAGAAAAAGCGGCGAACAAGTTACAGAAAACATTCAAAGAATGTTTGGCGATAAACTAAAAATGCTAGAAGAAAAATCTGAAAATCTTGAAAAACGAGTGGAAAATCAAGAGCAAAGACTGTAGGGGTTGGTCCAATTACCACACGGGGGTTATTATTATTGAACGAGCGAGCGAAGCGAGCGAAGTTCTCCGAGTCTACTGGAACAATCCGGCGTTTGTATGTATGTATGTATGTATGTATGTATGTTTGTATGTTTGTATGTTTGTATGTTTGTATGTTTGTATGTATGAATGTTCGTTCGACGATAACTTGAGTAATTTTTGTCGGATCGTCATGAAATTTGGTAGGCCGGTAAATGAAATTAAAAGAATTTTTAAGTTCGAACATGAGCCAAATCGGTCGAGGGGTTGCCGAGATATGGGGTTGTTAAGTTTATATGAGATGAGAGAGGGCGCCACTGCTGCCTCTCAGTAACATTAAAAAAGTGCTAAAAAGTGATTTTAAAAGTGATAAAAACGTAAATCTAATCAGTAAACAGTGAAAGCAGTGATAAAAAGTAACAAAAGTGAACTATAAATACAAATTCTGTTTGGAAACAATATTGTGGATATCGGACGTAAAACTCAGTGGAAATAATAAAAATAAACTTTTACGGGTCGCGAAATAATCCGTAACTCTATTTTAATCCAATAAATCCAAAAATAATTAAAAATTTTGCTAATTGCTAAGGTCCAAAGTACACCAGATTAGAAAATACAAAACAGCGCCATCTATAAAAATATATATCTGGGGGCACGGCAGTGCCCCCGCCAGGTCGAGCGCGAAGCAAACACTGCCGTACCATCCTTTACTGGAACCATTTCGCCGCATTTTCAGGCCCCTATTTGAGAACGTCTGGATAAGACCAGAACGCAGAAATTTTCGTCATCTAGTAAGCTATAATCACTTAATTAAAATCCAAAATTTCAAGTCTGTAGGTCATTTAGTTCCTAAGTTAAGCGAAAGCAAAGTTTCGCATTTATGACACACACTCACTCACTCACTCACTCACTCACTCATGATCATCATAATAGAACTAGTACTTCCCATAAACTCAGAGAGCTGAAATTTGGTACAGAGTTAGGGTTGAATGGCCACATAAAGGGAAAACTATAAAAACTAGGATAATCGAAGATCTGGAGTACCTGGTGACCCTGATTAGAAAACACAAGAGCCCTAATAGAACTAGTACTTCCCATAAACTTAGAGAGCTGAAATTTGGTACAGAGTTAGGGTTTAATGGGCACATAAAGGGAAAACTATAAAAACTAGGATAATCGAAGATCTGGAGTACCTGGTGACCCTGATTAGAAAACACAAGAGCCCTAATAGAACTAGTACTTCCCATAAACTCAGAGAGCTGAAATTTAGTACAGAGTTAGGGTTTAATGGGCACATAAAGGGAAAACTATAAAAACTAGGATAATCGAAGATCTGGAGTACCTGGTGACCCTGATTAGAAAACACAAGAGCCCTAATAGAACTAGTACTTCCCATAAACTCAGAGAGCTGAAATTTGATACAGAGTTAGGGTTTAATGGCCAAATAAAGGGAAAACTATAAAAACTAGGATAATCGAAGATCTGGAGTACCTGGTGACCCTGATTAGAAAACACAAGAGCCCTAATAGAACTAGTACTTCCCATAAACTCAGAGAGCTGAAATTTGGTACAGAGTTAGGGTTGAATGGCCACATAAAGGGAAAACTATAAAAACTAGGATAATCGAAGATCTGGAGTACCTGGTGACCCTGATTAGAAAACACAAGAGCCCTAATAGAACTAGTACTTCCCATAAACTTAGAGAGCTGAAATTTGGTACAGAGTTAGGGTTTAATGGGCACATAAAGGGAAAACTATAAAAACTAGGATAATCGAAGATCTGGAGTACCTGGTGACCCTGATTAGAAAACACAAGAGCCCTAATAGAACTAGTACTTCCCATAAACTCAGAGAGCTGAAATTTAGTACAGAGTTAGGGTTTAATGGGCACATAAAGGGAAAACTATAAAAACTAGGATAATCGAAGATCTGGAGTACCTGGTGACCCTGATTAGAAAACACAAGAGCCCTAATAGAACTAGTACTTCCCATAAACTCAGAGAGCTGAAATTTGATACAGAGTTAGGGTTTAATGGCCAAATAAAGGGAAAACTATAAAAACTAGGATAATCGAAGATCTGGAGTACCTGGTGACCCTGATTAGAAAACACAAGAGCCCTAATAGAACTAGTACTTCCCATAAACTCAGAGAGCTGAAATTTGGTACAGAGTTAGGGTTGAATGGCCACATAAAGGGAAAACTATAAAAACTAGGATAATCGAAGATCTGGAGTACCTGGTGACCCTGATTAGAAAACACAAGAGCCCAACCAAACTATTATAGATCGACATATACCGCCCTTACAAAAAATATTCAACTTGGTGGGCCGCTTCATTTGATGTCATAATCTAAGGTCTGAAGTATCTGATGAAGAACCCTCAGCTGGTATCAGCTTTATTAGAGATATTATGGTAATGCCCCTTCTACTATTGGTACATAAAAAAATCAACTGTCATTGCAAAAATCCAGCGTAGTGGGACACATCTTCATTTAATCTAGCCTATAGCGTCCCACTAGTGGTTCGCTCCGAACTATGAACTCGCGACCTCAGTTACAGATGTATAACTTTGCTTACGCCATTCGTGCAGGCGCGCGCGCGCTTTGCATTTAAACTATACAACCCCATATCTCGGCAACCCATCGACCGATTTGGCTCATGTTCGAATTTAAAAATTCTTTTAATTTAGTTTACCCGCCTATTAAATTTCATAACGATCCGACCGAATTTACTCAAGTTATCGTCGAACAAACATTCATACATACAAACATACATACATACAAACGCCGGATTGTTCCAGCAGACTCGGAGGACTTCGCTCGCTTCGCTCGCTCGTTCAACAAGAAATAGTCGAACGATTAACTTTATTCTACTCGAACATTACACAAATTTAAAAATTGTGTCAAATACGAAAATCTAATAAAATTAATCAATATGCCCTCGTTTCTACAAAAAGAAGTGAAATCCCACCAAAAACATTCTGTAAAAACTAGCCAGGTCTCGATGGATCTGCTTGTTTATCTCTAAAAAAGTAATGAAATCTAGACAAAGTCGTGCCAAGTCTAAGGTTCCTTACTGCGATTTCTTTATTATTATAGTTAATGTTGTGAGACTTGGCTGTTGAAGGGTACACAAGGGTACAAAACCAGGTGCTCCATGACACCATTGCACCAATCTGTCGCCAGAACCGCTTGTGTACCCTTCAACGGTCAAGTCTCACAACATTAACTATAATAATAAAGAAATCGCAGTAAGGAACCTTAGACTTGGCACGACTTTGTCTAGATTTCATTACTTTTTTAGAGATAAACAAGCAGATCCATCGAGACCTGGCTAGTTTTTACAGAATGTTTTTGGTGGGATATATATTGTTATTCTACTTCCTAACAGAGGGCGTGACAAAAAAAATATCAGAGCCATCTAGTGTTCAAATTATAAACCAAAAAGTCCTTATGCTCAACAATAGAGGTCGCTTTACTTAAAAACTACAAGAGAGTACTATACAAAACTTAAAAATTAAATCGAAGAAATACTAGATAAACTACAAAAAATCCAAAATGATTTAAAGGCACAAAAACTTGAAATAAGAAAAAGCGGCGAACAAGTTACAGAAAACATTCAACAAATGTTTGGCGACAAACTAAAAATGCAAGAAAAAAAAATCTGAAAATCTTGAAAAACGAGTGAAAAATCAAGAGCAAAGACTGTAGGGGTGGGTCCAATTCTGTACCTCCTGGGAACCACACGGGGGTTATTATTATTATTAAGTTTATATGGGGTCGCGAGTTCATAGTTCGGGGCGAACCACTAGTTATTAGGTTTATATGGGGTCGCGAGTTCATAGTTCGGGGCGAACCACTAGTGCAATAAGGTTGACATTCGAATATTAGACGTATGGTCGAAATGATGTTTCGTATTGTTCTATTGCTGATATCATTTGTTTCTGTGGGGACAAGTTTTTATTGTGATTTTATACGTAGTGCGGATTCTATGGGATTAAGTTCGGTGCGTCAATCTCTCAACCGATTTGGCTCATGTCAAAACTGAATTCTTTTAATTTCTTTTACCCGCCTACAAAATTTGATAACGATCCGACCAAATTTACTCAAGTTATCGTCGAACGAACATTCATACATACAAACATATAAAAACATACAAACATACATACATACATCCATACATACAAACGCCGCATCGTTCAAGTAGACTCGGAGAACTTCTTTCGCTTCGCTCGCTCGTTCAATTAGAGCGAGAGCTTGAGTGTTTTGAAGTTTATCTTAGATGATTTTTTATATAACATGCATGCGACAACCACACGTTAAAGGAAAGTTGAAAGTAGCAAAAAAGAGAACTGAAGTAAATGCTAACGCTAGCGCCATCTAGAGAGAGACATGTTAAACCCTTTGAGAGCCTGTGCGCTGGCCTGCAGGCATGGTTACCGGTCGCTTCGAGCAAACCACCACGTAGTATTTCTAGGAACAATTTGTAGATGGCGTTATACCAGTGGTTCGGCCCAAACTATGAACTCGCGACCCCATATCTCAGCAACCTCTCAACTGATTTAATTTATATTTTAAGTAAAAAAATATCTTTGTCTCTTTTACCTGCCTACCAAATTACATGACGATCCGACTTGGCACATTGATTGGGACCCCTGAGATTAACTACAGCGTCAATTTCATAAATACAGATGAAATGGTTATTGAGATAATAAGGTGAGATGATAGCAACGTGGCGGGAAATTCAAAATTTTCAGTTTTTGGTTGGAATTTCCAAAATCTGCCGCCGAATTTAGGGGGGGTGGTGGGGGGGAGGGAGGGAAGAACCCCCCTGTGAAGGGGGTGCTACGGAAACTATTAGTTTTTGAGAAAAATAAAAAACAAGTTTTTGAGGTTATGTTGACAGAACGTCCAATTTATTCAATGAATTTTAGACCACAATACAATACAATAAAAAAATACTCTACAAAATAATAGTACAACCAAAATAAAACACAAAAACACTTTTTTTTTGTTAGTTTATTCACTTAAAAGGTGGTGCTCCAGAGCAAAGTTTATGCACTGCTCCTACGTCCCCAGCCGAGCATAAATGCGTCGAGGATTCCACAGCAACCTAGAACAAAACATAAGGTAAGTTTTTGCTTTTATCACCGTCCTAACTTAACCTAAACCTATAGTTTCTGCCCACCATTTGACCTAAAGTTACCTGTAGTTCATGCCTACAATTCGACCTATCGGTAACCAGTTATTTTTTTTGCTTTTATCAACGTTCTAACCTAACCTAAACCTATAGTTTCTGCCCACCATTTGACCTAAAGTTACCTATAGTTTGTGCCTACAATTTTATTCGACCTATCGGTAACCAGTTATTTTTTTTGCTTTTATCACCGTTCGAACCTAACCTAAACCTATAGTTTCTGCCCACAATTTGACCTATAGTTACCTTTAGTTTGTGCACACAATTCGACCTATCAGTAACCAGTTTGTTTTTGCAGCGAGACTCACCTCAACTCTTCAGATAGGTAATTGACTCTACGTCCAGACGCGCCGGTTCTGGCAGCAGGCAACCGAAATCCATCCAGGTTCTCCAGTGGAGCCTCCGGAAGGTCCTCCGGGTCAGGGTCCCGGTTAAGGGGCTCCGGCGATGAGCTTGCAGCCCGCAGGGGCTCAATAGAGTCCAACCCAACTGCGCTCGATTCAACAGATGTTGATGCTGGGCACGGGGGCACTGATGAAGAGGTCGAAGGAAGTGGCTCGAAAGAGTCCAACACTTGCAACGCGGAACAACAACGGAAAACGCTCTCAACTGCGAGATTAACAAACGATGACTGACTGACAAACAAAATGGCGCGCGCGAGGGATAAAAAGTAACGTTCCGTTTCACAAAATTATTAATTACCAAAATGTATTGATTTTAATCGTAATTACGTTTAGACTATTGAAATAAAAATATTAAGTACTTTCAAACCTCTAAACATCTGTTTCACTGAAATTCCGTACTAAACCTTATGTTTTAACACAGTTTAGGCTAATTAACCTTTGACAGCAACCTTAACATCACGTGAAACGGAACTCAAGCGTCCGTTCCGAAGCTCAAAATGGCGTAAATTATCGTATAAAATAAAATTTTCAAAAAATCATATCTCCAAAACTACGTGTTTTCGTAGCATTTCACTTAGTATTTGTACTTATTTTAATAACATGTTTCTGCAGTATTAATTTGAAGTTCCAACTCTGCGGCAGATATTGGAAACCTGAGCCCTTTTCATTACACTGGTCAACACTAATTTTGCCACACGAACTTTGATAGCTAATGTTGTTTTATCAATCTACCCTCATTATTAAATCACAGTTTTCAAAGGTCAATTAGCCTCATATTTGTTGTGATACGGTAAAACTCATAACTAGTACTACTGCAGTAAATTAACAGAAATGCTTAAAGTAAATCGTTATAAAATATTTTTCGTTGAATTTGAACACTTTTTTGTGATTTATTAACCCTGTGAACATGTCGAGGAAGTGTAATAATGATCCTAACTCTTTTTTTTATATCTGCGGAGAACTTACATTAAAAAAACAACGACGAAATTTTACCAATCTTGTGTTGGAGTGTTATCACTAAGGTTTTGGTTTTTCTGTCGCCCATCAAGACAAATCCTAAAAAACGTAAAGTATTTACCCCTTGTATAGCCAAATAATGTGCTTCTACCAACATTGCATATCAAATTAGCATTAATAAAAAAATTGTGAAGGCAATGGAATGCAATGGGAGTGGATATTTGTATCTAAAATAAAAATTCGATAAAGTAAGTGATGCAAAGATAAAAGAGGGTATTTTTGTTGGCCCTCAAATTAGGGAGTTCATAAAGATTCAAGATTTGAAGAAAAAATAAGCAATTTAGAAAAATCTGCATGGTAGGCTTCTAGAAATGTTGTTGCAAATTTTTTGGGTAACCACAAGAGTAACAGCTACAGAGAGTTGGTTAGCGAGCTATTATTGTCCTATCAAGCATTGGGTTATAACATGTCACTTATGATCAATTTCTTAGACTCGCACCTGGATTTTTTCCTGACAATTTAGGGGCTGTCAGCGACGAGCACGGTGAGAGGTTCCATCGGGACATTTCTAATATGGAAAAGCGGTACCAGGGCAAATGGAGCCCAAATATGTTAGCAGATTACTGCTGGAAAATTAAAAGGGACCAACCAGAAGCTAAATATTCAAGAAAATTTTAGATTTATTAAGTCATTTATAAAAAAACATCTTTTGATTTACGAGATCTGTGTTTATTCTTAATATTTTAAATTACTCAATATAATAAAATCCTTGCCTAGCTAATTTTTTTTAACTGTTTATTATTTCTTACAATCACCAATTAAAGTAAAAAATATCAAAAAAGTCCATGTGGCACGACAAAGTTAAAATTTTGTTGACCAGTGTTATTTTTGGCTCTACCCTTAACATTTCCGAAGTCGTATGAATCCGTTCAACATTAAGCCGTTATGGTTTTTAAATTTCTCGACGCCCTTCCTGTAGATGCAGCATGGTAAGCCCGAGATAGGCCCTTCTCTATGCAAAACTGTCAACTTGTCGGTCGGGCTCGAGTTGGCTCTACGCCAACATGGCGATGGAGACAAAAATACAAATTTTTTATTAAAAATTGCAATATCTACTTTCTGCTCGACATGACCCTAATCTATTGCCATCTCGAATCCCGCCTGCCATGCTCGCACAATAGACATGGCACGTCTGTCACTCGAGTTCGAAAGAGTGTCAAAACGACCATGCTAAGCAAACTAGTTACAAATGTTTACAAATTTCTCTTGCCCGCACAGATAAAACTGAGGTTTCACGTTTGATAACTGCTTTTTTCTAAGGGAATTTCAGACGACACGAAATCGAATGAAATGACCGAACGAAACGAGAAGTTTAACATTTTGTTTTCACTTTTATGTTATAATTCATACCTAATAAATATCATGAGGGCTTTAATGGTGGAATTGATCTAATTGTGATGATTTTTACGCACTAACGATCGATTTTAGGTGAAAATAAAGAAAATTTTGGCAACAAACTGTTCTGTGGTAACAATCTGGTTTTTAGTAATCTGTGTCGGTGTGTGACATTCATTTGACTTTGTTTGCAGGGTTACCAGATTGGGGGTTTTTCACCCCGTTTTAGGGAAAAATTTAGCTTTTGGGGTAATGTAGCGTTGCAAATCCTAGGGCACTCATAAATACTCTAAAACACTTATAACTTTAAATCCAATACAATGAAACTAAAAGATAAACAATAACACTACGTTGTACTGTCAGCTGTCACTTGTCTCACAGAATACAATCGCTAGTTACTTGCCACAGACAACCTTACTAGACAGTGTTGCATGCGATGTCAGCGTCGCGTGTAGTGGCGTATATCTTTATGCTAGGCCATCCTTACCATAGACAACATCCGAATATTCTAGAATGCTTGAGTGAAGGAATTGATCGGTGGTGAATGATATCCGCTTGAATCATTGCATAAATATAACTGTCGTATTGTCTTCGCCCTCCACTTTTACTTGACCGACAATCCGTGGTGACGGCCGGTTAGCTTGTGCGCGCCGGCCGGGGACGCCATTGGGCGTCTCTTGTCGTGTAATATAACTAAATGGTGAAATTATAATCCCCCATCGCTTGCTGAGTTTGCACAAAACACTTATTTATCTTACGCATAAAGATACCTCTTTATCTTTTGCCTTGTGATTTCTTTTCTCCTAGCTGCAATTTGTATCATACGCCTTTGTTTTAGATCAAATGTGTTCTAGCTGTGTAAACTAATCTAGGTGGGCGAGCTTTCGCCTAGCTTCTAGACTTTCTTATGACATTTCCTTTGTCTCGAGACGTGACCCTCATTTGCCACGTAATGGCGATGACGGGTGCTTTTTAGTATTAGATGGATTTGGACACGATCCTTTGTGACTAGTGTCCTCGTTGTAAATATAACCTATAAATCATCTATAAATGATCTGAATATATTTTTATACACATTCGTGTAACTTATTAGCTATGTCCACTATTGTGCACTGTCACTTTCTTTTTATTAGTAATGTGCAGTATAGTGCACATTCATTTTCTTTCTGGCTAGCTTATGTTTGTAATCTCCGCTTTTATTCTATGCTATGCCACGCCAATGCAAGCTTGGTATTAACCTGTACTATGGATTGGCGGGGCATGGTGACATAACGTTTTTGAACGTATGTTCACACTGGAAATTCTCAATTCCAGGGGAACTCTGCTACGGCTAACTCTGCTATGGCCACCATCAACTCTGCTACGGCTAACTCTGCTACGGCTAACTATGCTACGGCTAACTATGCTATGAGCTCAGCATAACTGCTTCTGCACGCACGACTATGGGCTACGCTTGACCTCTTCACTCCACTCTCGAGAGTGCGTCCGAGCCCGTCCTGATGAGCAGCGGCACACCAACACCTGTCCTTCACGTCGAGTGTTCCCGTCTCACGGATCCCGGCGCCAGCTGCTAAAACCAGGACAGTACCGTTGCTTTGTCAGGATTTTGTACAAATCGCTCATCTGCAATCCTTATCTTTACCCGCTGCCTTAGTAGGTAGCTTTGTTATTATAAATGTGACATTGGCGCCCAACTTTTAAAAGTATTGCAGATTTGTGCTTGTACACTTCCTTTCATTGTTTTTGCTTGCATTGTGTGTGTGTTTTTCTGTGAAAGTTTGTTTTTTTTTCAGCATTGGTGAACGAATATGGCATAGTGTTGTAATATTTTTTTAGCTTTCCTTCTGATGGACGTTTAACTTAATTGGTACTTGTAAACACACTACGCCTTGTTCGGTTTACATCTTCTGATTTTCAGGATATTTTTTGTGTTTGAAAAACTTAGTGAATTTTTAATTCTTTTCATAAAAAACAAACTTATCATCGTAACTCACTTTGTAAAAAAGCGGACTAGGGCTTAAAGTTTTTGTGCAACACTCACCACGCGTTAATTTAAACTCAACTTGATAAATCTTTACTTAACCAATCTTTATTTGGGTTAAAATACTTGTTTAACCTCAAACTTGGTTAGTTACAACTTAGCTGATTTCTACTCAGCTTGCCACTACTTAGGTTGAACTACTTGTTTTCAACTGACTTAGTTTTTTTTTATAGTGACACCTAACTTAACCGTTTCACTTGGTTTTAGGGTCACCTTACTTAAAATTTTTCTTAGCTTGATTATATTGACCACTAATTACACTCCATGCTTAGTTGTAATTAGGTCATTACTATATAAATCTCTACTTAGCTTAACTGATCGTGACTTAGTTCATTTTTTTTTTTACTAACTGCCATCTAACTTAACTGTTTGACTTAGTTTTTTTTTATAGTGCCATCTAACTTAGCTGTTTGGCTTAGATCAGTGGTTCTTAACCTATGGTCCGCGGACCACTGGTGGTCCGCGGAGGCACCCGAAGTGGTCCGCGAAGCCACCAGAAAAATGTCTAAGCCCTTTAGTGGTTTTGGAAGGCATAATTTAGTGTAAAAAAACCGCTGAATTTTCGGGCGCGCTGCGCGCGATTGTCATAATATACAACTAAGGAAATCTCTATTATGAAAAAGGGTACCTAGATGTAATCGGTGAATTTCCAAGTTTATCCTCGCATTTATCCTATTTACATAGTCTCGGTTATTATTGCGATAAAAATGTAGGTAATAAAGTTGGTGAATTTTCGGGCGCGCTGCGCGCGCATTTTTTACATGTCAAGAGTAATCTCAAAGAAAGTTTTAGGATAATCGATAAATTTTCGGTAACATCGGTGAATTTTCGGGCGCGCTGCGCGCGCATTTGTCTTGATAACAAAGTATTTGTCACCAATATGAGTTCAGAAAAATTACTATTAGAAAGAAATAAATTTTCTAAACAAAATACGCTAAGTTTTAAAATATGCTAAGCTTTGAATACAAGGTGTTACAAAAGATGCTAACTCTTTTTACAGGGTCATGGTACCTAATGATAGGGATCACAACCAAAATACTTTTTAGCTCTATGACGTTCCATTGATTTTTAAATAATTAAAATGTAAGCGCTGTGACGGGAGAAAAGTATTTTTAAAATACTGTTTCCATAGAATTTTACTATGTTTTAACAGCCTGAAGCTATTAAAATACAACTAAGCAAACAACCATATTTTTTAATTGGAGCTAAATCCAAAAACAAAAAAGTTTTGAAAACTATACAATGTTTTACAAAAAAAAGTTGTGTTTTTCAACTTTTTTTTTTGCAGATTTGTCATTATGTTGACCAGCAGGTTACACCCTGTAAAAAGAGTTAGTATCTTTTGTAACACGTTGTATATTGTATGCGCATTTTATTTATAGATAAAACAACCTTTTATTAATTTAGATTTACGTGTATTACCCCCAAACAGTTGGTGGTCCGTGGCAAGACAGAAATATGGTCAAATGGTCCGCCATCACTAAAAGGTTAAGAACCACTGGCTTAGATTGTTTCCTTTAACGACTAATTACTCTCCATTCTTTCTTTATGAAGTAGCTTAGTAGTAATTATGTCTCTTCATTTCACCTTATAATGGGAACCTCTCGTTTGTATGAACCATTTTTTTGTTGAAACTTGAAGAAATATGGAAACAATTTAAATTAAGTTCTTCCCTTACTTGAGGCGGAGCTTAATTTGTACTATCACATTCTTTATCTGCTTAACAAGATGGACCGTTCAGAAGATGTGAGAGCTTTACCATGGTGGTACAATCACATTCTTCGCTAGCTTAACGGGCCAAATGTTCAGAAGATGTGGTAGCAATATTTGAATACAACTCAGTTTATCCTCCACGAAATCTTTACCATCTCTTGCTCAAATATTGTTCTGCTGAGTCAGCTGGTATTATGCAGTCTGACTCTTAGCGAAAGAAAGGAAGCCTTGTAGTATATACGTTTAAAATATACCAAGGTTATGTATGAAAGTGAAGTATGAGAATTAAGAAAGGTGAAGTAAGAAAGAGTAAGCTGGCAATAGTTACTTAAATAGACGGATTTTTGTTTTCTTTAGAATACAACAAAAATCCTTTCGTAGGAAGGGGGGTACTGTAGCGTTGCAAATCCTAGGGCACTCATAAATACTCTAAAACACTTATAACTTTAAATCCAATACAATGAAACTAAAAGATAAACAATAACACTACGTTGTACTGTCAGCTGTCACTTGTCTCACAGAATACAATCGCTAGTTACTTGCCACAGACAACCTTACTAGACAGTGTTGCATGCGATGTCAGCGTCGCGTGTAGTGGCGTATATCTTTATGCTAGGCCATCCTTACCATAGACAACATCCGAATATTCTAGAATGCTTGAGTGAAGGAATTGATCGGTGGTGAATGATATCCGCTTGAATCATTGCATAAATATAACTGTCGTATTGTCTTCGCCCTCCACTTTTACTTGACCGACAATCCGTGGTGACGGCCGGTTAGCTTGTGCGCGCCGGCCGGGGACGCCATTGGGCGTCTCTTGTCGTGTAATATAACTAAATGGTGAAATTATAATCCCCCATCGCTTGGTGAGTTTGCACAAAACACTTATTTATCTTACGCATAAAGATACCTCTTTATCTTTTGCCTTGTGATTTCTTTTCTCCTAGCTGCAATTTGTATCATACGCCTTTGTTTTAGATCAAATGTGTTCTAGCTGTGTAAACTAATCTAGGTGGGCGAGCTTTCGCCTAGCTTCTAGACTTTCTTATGACATTTCCTTTGTCTCGAGACGTGACCCTCATTTGCCACGTAATGGCGATGACGGGTGCTTTTTAGTATTAGATGGATTTGGACACGATCCTTTGCGACTAGTGTCCTCGTTGTAAATATAACCTATAAATCATCTATAAATGATCTGAATATATTTTTATACACATTCGTGTAACTTATTAGCTATGTCCACTATTGTGCACTGTCACTTTCTTTTTATTAGTAATGTGCAGTATAGTGCACATTCATTTTCTTTCTGGCTAGCTTATGTTTGTAATCTCCGCTTTTATTCTATGCTATGCCACGCCAATGCAAGCTTGGTATTAACCTGTACTATGGATTGGCGGGGCATGGTGACATAACGTTTTTGAACGTATGTTCACACTGGAAATTCTCAATTCCAGGGGAACTCTGCTACGGCTAACTCTGCTATGGCCACCATCAACTCTGCTACGGCTAACTCTGCTACGGCTAACTATGCTACGGCTAACTATGCTATGAGCTCAGCATAACTGCTTCTGCACGCACGACTATGGGCTACGCTTGACCTCTTCACTCCACTCTCGAGAGTGCGTGCGAGCCCGTCCTGATGAGCAGCGGCACACCAACACCTGTCCTTCACGTCGAGTGTTCCCGTCTCACGGATCCCGGCGCCAGCTGCTAAAACCAGGACAGTACCGTTGCTTTGTCAGGATTTTGTACAAATCGCTCATCTGCAATCCTTATCTTTACCCGCTGCCTTAGTAGGTAGCTTTGTTATTATAAATGTGACAGTAAATTATGGGGAAAATTTTGGGAAAAAGAAGAATCAATGAAAGGTTTTCACGGCTGTCAAAATTCGCATTTTCTGAAGATATTTGAACGAGCGAGCGAAGCGAGCGAAGTTCTCCGAGTCTACTGGAACAATCCGGCGTTTGTATGTATGTATGTATGTTTGTATGTAAGTATGTTTGTATGTATACATGTTCGTTCGACAATAACTTGAGTAAATTTGGTCGGATCGTTGTGAAATTTGGTAGGCAGGTAAATTAAATTAAAATAATTTTTAAGTTCGAACATGAGCCAAATCAGTCGAGGGGTTGCCGAGATATGGGGTTGTTAAGTTTATAATATGGGGTCGCGAGTTCACAGTTCGGGGCGAACCACTAGTATTAATCTGTGTAAGCGAAAGAGCTTCCACGATTTTGTATGGCTCGTTACATTTATGATGTAACGAGCCATACAAAATGACAAAAAACCCGCCGCGATTTAAAAAAAAACATTTTTTCTCAGCCTTGACTTAAACCTAGCTTATTAGACTGAGGAACAAAATATAAAACGAAAACATTCTTAGGAAAAATATCTTATACGATTTACCTACTTAGGAAGATACCTATATGAGTTATAAGATTCGCTTTGTATGGAGATTGAAGTTTTCAGTCCGACATTTTTCTATGGAGTCGGCGATATTTCTTTAAAATAAAATCTTTCAACCGAGATCGAAACATATCTTAATAGAGAAGAAAAAAAAAATAAGACGAAAACTTCTTAAGAAAAATTTCTATACCTACTTAAGGAGATTTAGTGGTTTCAAAATTCAGTTATGCATAGAGCAAAACTACAGACCGCCATGTTGATAAAAGAAAAGTCTTGGAACGAAAAACTGAACGAAAAACAAACGATGACATGCACTACACGTATTGAAGGTAAAGTATTTGTGCATAGGCCCGTCGCAGCGAATAAAGCTACAACACATGTGTTTGGTTTAGATTACAAATGGCCAGTGTTTTTTTTTTTACCCGACTACGCGAAGCAAAAAGGAGGTTTATGATTTTAGCAGCTTATGTATGTATGTATGTATGTATGTATGTATGTATGTATGTGGGTATGTATGTTTGTGTGTTCATCTGTTCCCTCGCAGAGCCTAAACTACTCGGCCGATTTCAACAAATGAGGTGTCATTGGATTTGTCTTAATCACCCAGGTAACATAGGATAGTTTAATTTTGAAAAAAACAAGATAGCGGCTGTGCTGCGCCCTAAAGTGGTGGACCTAAAAATTAAAATTATCGGATACCATCGTCATGGGTATCAAATAAAAGGGCTTTAAAAGACCTTTTCAAAAATGTATAACACAATGTAGCGTCAACATAACAAATAGAACAAAAAATTCCAAAATGTGTTTTTTTTTTGCCCTTCTTGGTTCTATTCTGGGTGATCGTCCAAAATGACTTACTAAAAAGCTCAAAAAAAAAATAGAATTTAAAAACTAAAACCCGACTACTAAAAGGCTTAAAACAAGACCTGTTTATCCTTAAAATAGACTCATAGATAATTAATCGTAGTCGGAGGACACCACATTCGCATTTGATAAACCGATGGCCTCCGACAACGATTAATTATCTATGAGTCTATTTTAAGGATAAACAGGTCTTGTTTTAAGCCTTTTAGTAGTCGGGTTTTAGTTTTTAACTTCTATTTTTCTATTTTGTCCCTGCACGGGATAGGCAAAAGTCATCAGACCGAAAAGGCCAGTGATGAAAATTGCCCCAACTGAGAGAAAACTTCATTGTTATTAAAGGTGACCTGATCTCATCAAAGAGTTTAATAGACTATACAGATCCACATGGTCAGGGTTGTTCAAATATTAGGTTTTTAGTTGAGCCGCGTTTTAGGTAGTACAGTCAGTCACATGCTAGGATACCCCTTTTGGTTCTATTGGCGCCCTTATGCCTCGCGCGTTAAGAGCTACCATGGGGTATCCTTCCGTCCAGTGACAAATTAAGCCATCATAGTAAACAAATGCATCCGATTGGCCATTTTAGTATCGTGATCGTGACATATCGCTGAAATGAGTTATCAACGACGGCCTTTTTTTAGGCCAGAGGCGAAGTCTAAAGGCTGCATCTGTTTCAACCACTGCAAGGCCGAAGGCCATCTAGAAAATTCCAAGGTTTGGTCGAACATGCTCCTTGCAATGCTCCGCCATTTTGGCAATTAAAACTATAACGGCCGGATTGCCCCGATTTCGAAATTCGCGAGTCTGAGGTAAACGACTCGCGCGTAATAAAATGCAAATTCTGCGTTTTTTTGTATGGAAGGGTATAAGACTGTCATACACTTTTAGATTTGTGTTGACCAAAAGCCTGAACCAGGGTACTAATGTCGTCCATAACTATCTCAGGGCTACCCCCCATAGTGCCATCATCAAGGTACCAAACGTTTAGAGGTGAGCGCAATGAGGCAATCACATCATGGATAGCGAGACTGAAAAGGAGGGGACCCAAGGGATCTCCTTGTTGCGCTCCCACCTGTGACTCCACCAGGTTATCACCATAAAATAAGTTAC